>UYYA01004821.1:19387-61727 GCA_900624975.1 Angiostrongylus costaricensis | reverse complement strand
GGGAACATTTCATGGAGGCTTCACATATGTGTAGAAGGAACTTCGTTCTGTCACATTACTCCTATTTTTGATTCTGTACAGTATTCGTTTCATTTTAAATATGTCTAGAAAGAAAATTCTAGAAATGTAAAGGACAGAGCTTTAGTTTTTCATTTTTGAATTTCCAACATAATTTTAACGGCTGCTGCTATGAATGACACATTAGGGAACACCACCGTATCTGGCGGGTGGAATACCGGTTGTTCAATTGCTTTCGTTTTCGAAATATCAGCCTTGATCCAAGAAACGAAAGAACTGTGTGTCATAGAGTCTAGGAAGTTGGAATTGCATTTTAGTAGAATAAAACACTTAAAGCTTTTAGGAAAGGCTTAGTAAATTCCAACGGTTTTCATTCCTACTGCTGAAGTTGAGGACGAGCCGAGATGCTTTCGTTTGATACTGAAAGCGGAAATTATATATGAATTGAATGTATTGCACTTCATGCATCTTGAGCTTTATGTGATAAATTCGGAACTTTTAGAAAAGCTATCTTCCTGGGAACTCTTTGCGATTGTAGTTCTAGAGAGTGAGCACTCCAAATGTTATGAAACATCGAGAACTGTTCCAAAACTTGAAAAGACCGAGAAGATCTAATGGAGACTCTACGAACAGCATCCATTGAAAAATATGAGTTTAAACACAGTAGGGTGGAATAAATCCCAAATTAAGTGAAAGAATAAATAACGGTGGCTTTGCCTGTGTTCGTTTTCTCACATACTATGAGGGTGTAGATATTCGCTGATATCACAGCATTCATGGAGTCAGCCGAATGTCTGATGGAGTTGGACCGCAAGTCGACGGTGAAACAATGCCATGATGAGACGCTACTCGAGATAGAAACGGCTAACGTCGAAGCCAACATCGCCATGGAGGTCAAACTTGATCGGATGTGTAGGTGTGTTGCTGCTGTTCTGTCGAAATTTCCATTTTCCATATCTTAATACCAAATACTCCACATGCACAAATTATGGGATGTAGATTTGTACTTTTGCGATCGAAAGGAATCATCACTCCTAGCCAAAACCTCATTGAAGAGTCCTAGTTGTAAATAATACAGTAATGCGTGCTATGGTTCGATCACTTACTCTCTTTTAGTGAAATATAACACCCTTTTCAGGGCGCTCAACTTCTTCTCTGGTTGCGTAAAGGCACCAATCAAGCAGGAATGCGGGCTGTCAGCTTGGCGTGTCATATATAGAGTCCTCAAGGACACCACACACACCCTCATGCCAGGATGTCAGTTTACTGGTTCTTCCACCAAACTCGTAGCAAACGATACCATAGCTACAAGCTATGCCCATTCAACTACCTATCTAACGACAACTACGACAACGTCAATGGTAGTCTTCAAGGAGCTCAGCAGTACTTTGAGCATACCAAGTAACCCGTACAAGGTCGTGAATAGGCAAATCATAAGCGAAGAGTTCTTACAATTGAATACTAGTCACCGGTTAGTCATTGGCCTAGCATTCCTGATTGTGATGCTTTGTTGATTTGGTCATGACTTTGATACGTGTATATTTATTGCTTGCACTAAAATTCTGGCTCTTTAGAAGCTCACGAGATATGTTAGGCTCTCCCTGGTTCCTGTAGAAGTTGTATAACAGTCGTGTTAAGCGTCTGTTTGAAGCTATCTTTATGCACGGACTTCTGTTCCTTACTGTTCTATGAGACGCAGGTGAAATAAAAGGCTAGAAATATTATATAAATCCGAAGGGAACTGGATCTTTCCATTAACAAAAAATTGCTCTTTATTATTACTAGTTGTTTATCTCATCTCGTTGTTCTGTTTTCTTAAGGTGGTAAAATAAAGATAGGCTTATAGTGGACATGGTGTGGTGACAATTTTGCTTCCTTAAGCTGTTGTCAACCAAACAGTTCGAAATACATGAAGGAGAAATTCTTCATCTTTTCGAAAATGAATGGAACTCTTTGATATGAGAGATAATGGTTAGCTTATCATAAGGTTATTGTTGCTTCACAAGTATGGTTAGACATAAATCAAAAGTGACAGTGTACTTCCTCATCGATCCTGAGCAGGCGATCCTTCCGTTTGTGCTGCACTGGATTCATTTAACAACGCAACAAACCTCCTCCCGACTAGGAAGTGCTTGCAACTTCCTGTGCCAAGGAGTTGCAGACCTCTCAATATGAGTTTCATGGGATTTGAGGGTAAACTATACTTGATCAAATTGGAGGATGTGTTGGTGTGCTCACATCATAAGAGAATGTACCATCTAAGTATAGACGCATTCATGAATACGTAGGCGGGTTTGCTTGCATGTAATACCCTGCTCTTCGATCTGGCTAACAGCGTGCAATCAGATGAACGATACAAGAGTTAGGAGGTTGTTTATAGTGGCCCCCAGTGCAAACTTTCAGACCCACCTTCAACGCGGTATTGTGCAGAATGTCACTGATTAGTACATTTAGTCTCGTGCGTGGAAAGAATGCAAAAACTTCATATGACTCAGAAATCGGTTAAATAAACGCCCTGTTCCCTTGCTGAAGCAAGGGTTCGTAGAAGTGAAGCATTTGAAAGGATCGACCAAGCAGCTTAAATATGAAGGACTGTGGTAGATATCTATAGTTGAACGTATGCATAGCAGTATCAAAAGCTTCTCTGCAAGCCAAGAAAAATCAAATAGGACATTACTGAATTCAATCGATAAGGAGGGGCATTATCCCAACGTCAACAGAATCAAACCACGAATATCGATTCCTCGACCTGAATCGGATGTTCATTGTCGAACATATGTGGTCAAAGTTATCTTTATAGTATCAATCGCTTTCTGAACAATTCGATGTCAATACTTCACGAACTGAAGTCGGATCAATGAAGTGAATAGCTTTTGAGTTTTCATGACGATCATATATCGTAAATCATAGCTGTAGAGGATTTTCAGCTGACGTCTGACGGCGTCGCTTGGTGGAAAATGAGAGATTGACCGGATTATCACCAGTCAAAATGTTACAACCAACAATTTCGGTGAAGGTGAGGTATGGTTGGTGAGGAACGCAGTCAGTTCACTCAACAGATTCGCCACACACACTACAAAGAATGCGAAGAGTATGAAAATCATCAAAACGTTTGCCTCCAAAAGCTGACTAACTTGCAAGTTAGTCTAAGGTTGTGCGGGTCACAAGATAGACCTGCATCGGAGCCTGTCTGCAAGGCAGCGATAAAAGAAATCCTTTACTAGCGAAAATTGGCACTATTAGTCAAAGCAGTAAGAGTTGAAAAATGATTCTGTAACACATTACGGGAGTTCTTCTATTAGAAAACCAAGATGATGTCTAACTGATTCCCTAATGGAGCGCTCACTACTTCTAGAAAGTCTCTAGTCCGCATCATGCTGAGAAATATGAATCTCCCATCCCCACCGTTGAATTCGTACCAGCTATTTATCTTCATGAGTCCATGACCAACAGTACAGCATCTGGTTCGAATAGGATTATACACGAACATCTGTGGAACTTCCCACTATTTCTCATCAACACGTTGTCTCAGTTCTTCGCACGTCATATGTTGTTGTCCATATTTCCTAACTAAAGGAAGATCAGCAAAACCGTGTTGATGCACGAGACCAGCACCTCATCGGCAACTCGTCCAATCCGCCTGCTGTCTGTTGCCTACAAAGTCTTCACTCGAAGTAACTGAAAGAACAATGAGCAAAGGAGAGCCATGCAAGCAATCAAGATTTCTAAAAACGTTTATCATAATATGTCATACTCTCATGACAAGGATCCTAACTGGGTCATCGTGAATGCACGAACGTTATGTTGTTTCACTTCAGTTCACTCAAAAAAACAGTCTCCATCTTGTCGTTGGGACAGAACGAGCTATGGATACTTTGGATAACAAAGACACCTTGCTCATCGGAATCATAAACTTCACAGTCACTTTGAAAATGAAATCTGGTTACTTTTATTACTGATGTGGAGTGAGGTTAATACCAGCCTTCTAAAATCATTTACAACAACTTTGAAGAACGTTACGCAAGAAATAAAAGGAGAGAACTTTTGAGCGGAAGTCGCCAGTCGACAGCTGCAAAATCTTGTCGTTGCTGATGACACCGTCCTGAAAATATCAAGCGTTAGTCAGACGGAAAGATGGTGGTCGAGTGCCGATGACCGAAGATCAATGACGCTGCCCCATGTCAGGATGTCGAAAATTATATGGGTCGGACACGCGACACGTCATGACCGCGACTGATGGACAACAGTCGCTTCTGACTGGATTCCTGAGGATCCAATGCAGCGAAACGTATGGCATCAACATATACAGATGACATATGAATGCCTCTACAAGCTTGCAGCTCGAGACTCACTAAGTTCAGTTTGACTTAGGTAACTGAATCCTTGTATTTTGATTAATGACAAAGTAGTAACAATATAATGAAACTAAAAGCGACTACATGGTGATCAATGACTGGCTTCAAAAAAGAAGTGAAAGACGCAAGCGATGAGAATCAACAACTAAGATCTTTAGAGTTTGTGCTGACCAAGAAAGACCGTGCAGAATAGGACGAAAACGGTTCCACAAGATGATGACAATTCTGTTAACCTTTATCGAGTAACCAGAATGAGTAGAGGTAGCTGAGCCTTGTTTTGCCCTGGATAAAATATTTGCTGAAAGCATCAGAACAATAAACAGTAAATGATGGCGAAATTATTACGACATGAAAATGGAAAACATTCGATACACTGTGCTACCCACCAAGCCTCCCATCCCTTAGGCTTCATGAAAACAGTAACAGTCGTCCAAGCACGGCTATCCCAGGAATTCAGGAGGAGCAGACTTTACAATCATCCAACTACATTTATAGAGGATACGAAAATCCCCAAGGAGCAACCGAACGTTCGTTTAAAACCCGAACAACTGATGACGTATGCGAGAAAAAGCATTGGATGAAGGCTGTGCTAGGAACCTCACAATGTCTGCGATGTAGATTCATTTCAAAAATTATCACATAAAGGCATTCTAGAGAGTTTTCCGTCTTTTCCAGAAAGTGCAAAGCGAATTCGTGAAATGCTAGTCGTGAAGCACTTCACAAGAAGTGAGTGAATAAAATGAGAACGTCCTTGACTCCTTGAAGGTTATTTTCCATCTATGTTGAGATTCACTCCATTAGCATACGAGAATACTCCTAAGTGCATCTATCTTATAGCTGAATAGAATTCACAGTTAGCAAAAATTTTTTGTGGAACTTGCTTGAACATTTTCGAAACGGTTAGTCTCTGGATTTAGTTGTCGATGATCGGAACTCGAGGCAAGTAACATTTGCACTGAAATCCTGAAAATCATCCCATGAGCTTTAATGAAACAACCCCAAATCTCGTATTCTCGTGCTCTACGACACAGCCGATACTCTCGTTTTTACCTAACTGGCCACGGGATCCCAGCGGCCGTACGATTTTCCAGAAATATTGTCACATTGATCACCTAATCTCAACCTTCCATTAAAGCATTATGTGGAATACTACGACAATGATGCTGAGATATGAGCAAAATTTTATTTGTATTTAGACGGATAGTTCAACGGCATGTATTAACGCACTGTGCAGGCTCCAGCACATTTCCTATTCATTTCTTTGCCTAACAACTGTCGTCCATGGTGATGGTTTGATTTGAGCATGGTGGCGACTACGAGTTTCATACCGTGATTTGTGAAACAACTGCAACTGCGAGCACAGCTGTAAGACTTTGGTTTACACGTCCGCCCAAAGTGTAGATGATCGTCTTAGGGGACCCTAGCATCCTCGTAGGGTTCACTCTACAGTTATTTCTGTCAACTGTTCATCTCATTATATGACCAGCCCATCTATTTTTCGTTGTCAATGTGTGTTCTCCTTTCGTAGATTGGATAGATTTCGAAGATCTCAACTGTGCATTCCTGCTGAACGCTGTGTGTGCCGTGTTCCGGAAGATAGTGTTCAAGCGCATGCTTGGTCGGTGGGCAAATTTCTTCACGTGGTTGAAGTATCAGCCCACTGCTCTGTCTGTTGAATCAACAAGATGAGCGCGGATATTCGGGTGCTTTAATTGATCGGTAAGGACGCTTGTAGTGCAATGGTCGGGGTGCCCTGCAATGCACACGGTTTCCGTCCCGCTCCCCAGGTTCACCCAAGTCTTACATTTCTTCGGGATCAGCGGTTGGCACCACATCAGTCTGGGAGGACTACAGCACCACCTTAATACATCGGTTGCCCACCGCGAGTCATTGCGAAGCCCAGATATGCATTCAGTCACCTCCAACTATGCTTAAAGAAGTCGAATGCATAGCGCATCCAACAGGGATTGATCAACACCGAGAGCTTTCTCCTTTCTTATGGTCGGTGGTTTATTCGACAGGGTTGAATGCGGCTCATGATGTTGTCCTTCTTCCTGACTTATCCTTCACGTTGTCTTCCATGTTCATTAAGCGTCCAAAGTATACGAACGACGTAGTTTCTGTAAACGGAGAACCATCAAGCTCGATCTATTCGCGCCTTCGCGCTAACGGTCCTTCGTGAATTAGGTGTTCCTCTGATTCATGCTCAGTCTGATCTTTCCCTCGGCTTCATCTAGATCATTGGTCATCGTGTCTGCTTCGTTTGTACTTCTAAGGAAGATATCGGTGTCGTTGGCTAGACAAAAATTTGACAGAAATTTTTTACCTATCTGTTTGCCTTTCTCATACCAATCGAGTGACCTCATTATCCATTACGATGCGGCGATAAACAACTTTGGCGTCGCTTTGTCGAACCCGTTTTACTGCGCGTATGGTGAGAGTTCGATGGGAAGGCTGCATTTTCATAATGTAGTTCCAATAACAATGGTAGACCTCTTATGTAGGACGGGTCCATTCTTTTGTCAACGAGCGCTGATAGGATTGCATTCATTCTGACGCCGTCAAACACTTTTTCATATTCGGCAAGAATCAAGACTAGGGGCAGGTGATACTCTCGACAGTCTTTCATAACCTGGATACAGTTTTGATAGGGTCCGTGCTGCGGAATCCCTATCGAAATCCTGCTTGCTCAACTGGTTGTGCTTTATCTAGTATCCTTGATATGCACTATCTTCGTGAAAAGTTGTAGAGCTCACTAACTAAACAAGCGCAGTAGACGATATTTACAAAAACCCCTTTTGTCACTTTTCTTTGGTAGGTTGACCGTACGCAACGTCTTAGCTCGAGTCTCAGAGGGAGGAATTCGAGGCGGTTTTTCACTAGTGGAGATTTCGTGGTCCAAGACGAGGGCTGTGGGCGGAAAAGGTTGGTGTAGAACTTTCCCTTCTGTATCATGGCAGGAAACTTTAGTGATCCCATCTTCGTTTGTCTGAGCTGGCGGAACATTGCATTTGCACAAGACCCAACTGTATTTCTTCAGGTTAGTTTTTTGTTGCAACTAACAGTTTCTTCTACCTGTGCCAATGTAGATCTTCCTGGAAAGCTCTTCTGTAACTTATTACTAGTTATGTTGGACTTTTGCAGTAGGATGAAGCTTCAGTCTCATTCTATTCTAGAGCAACTCTTCAGTGGTAAAAGAGATGTGATCCGATCTGAGGCGAATTTAGTACAACTTTTAGGTCATTCAACAAGCAGTTCGTAGTCTTCGGTCGGATCTGACGTAATCTGTCAGTTATGTTTAGATAGGATTTCGTTCAGAATATCCTCGTCATACACAGGTGGACTTCTTCTTCATGGTCTTCATGGTCACATGGATTCTTTTCCAGCTTACGGCTGAGTCGAATATTCTGGCGAAGAAGGTGATGATCGAACCCAGTACAGAATTAGAAACTACCGATGGGTCAAGAAGGAACTGGTTTTTTTTGTCAGAATATTGTCGATCTTCACAGGTGTCGTCTCGTTATGAGACTCCCATGTCTAGTTGCGGTTTTCTTTCTTTCGGAAAACGAGTTTCCATGGGAGAGGGGTGGGTGGTTCAGGCACGTGTCCTGCAAGACCGTTTCCATCCTCATTTCTTTTCTCTATTCAAAATTTTCCAATCCTCTGTTCGCTCTCGTTGGCCAACCCTATTCTAGCATTGAGGTTTTCGACAACAAATTTGTAATTTTCCAACTGGTAATAGAACGCATCCAATTCGTACTCACTAGCTACTTCCGTTGGTGACCGGCAATTGATGACAGTGATCTTTTTATGAGGACGGCCATGCAAGGGATCTCGTACGAGTCAATGAGATGGTTAATGGACGGGTGGACGACAAAGCCTACATCGCCATTTCCTGACGGTATCCTTTCTGCACGGATGACAAATGTACCGTTGCTTAACTGGCGTATGTCGGTCTTTTGCTTTTTGTTTTTGTAAGGCGATTACATGGAATTTGATGCCATGTGGGTTTTAGAAGGGTGTGAAGAGCGACGCATGAGGAGTTTTCTGGTATTGTACGTTGAGTGTAAGAAGCAATCTGCATGGTGTGTCGTGCGTGTGTTCGTCAGATCCGTTTCCAGTGACGTCGTGTGTAACCGTAACCAACACCCAACCATCATAAGCCTTTCAGTACTTGAAGTGGATTGGAAAAGTGAAAACATTTGATTTGAGGGCGTCTGTTGAGCTGACAGGAAAAGTTATCGTTGTGTGGTTTGCTTTTTGCCTGCCTCTTCCTCGCAATAGAACGACCCGTCTCGATTGCATTGCGATATGTGGTAAGCGAACATGCAACTTAGAACGTACAACGCAAGAAATGGACCAAGGTGTAACTCCAAAACGCTTCCCAAAAGCGAATTTCCATCAAAAGAAGGTTATGGTAACAAAATAGTGGTCTGTAGTCGGAGAATTCAACCACTACTTTTCGAATGTTGGTGAAAGCGACCACAAAAGAGAAGTACTATCACAAAGTTTGAGAAATTCGTTAGGAATATCCCTTCTAGTGCTGGTCAACAGGAACACGACAGCGGTGGACCCACAACACGTCGCACGACTTGCGCTGCAGAAGTTGAACGAGTTGATCTATGGAACTCTGCCTCACTCACCATAGTAATAGGAGATCTCGCTAACCAACAAGTTACCAGTTGCCCAAGCGACTCTACAACTACTAGCTGAGAAAATCCTCAATCTTTAAACCACTTCTAGGAATCATCGTGAAGAGTTCGTCAGGTCCAGATCTCCAGACTTTTAAGGTGCTGAAATAAACAAGCTGTACCTTGTCGGAAAAAATGTGTCGATTCTAACTATTCCTCCTTTGATCATCTTTAATTTAATTCAAACACTGAAATCGCAATCAAGTATGACATTGAACACCAGTCTGTAGAGATTCTGCTACAACGAAGATGTTGGTTGAGGCTTTTTTAAGAGTGTGGAGACGTCCTACAAAGAGAACAGCTCTACACAAGGTGGCCATCTCCAACCTTACCGTCAAGTAGGCTAATGGAGTTCGCAGGTAAAATTTTATTACCAACGCCCTTATGGTCTTGAACAGCATAGTCAGCTGTGCGAAACCGTTTATTGCCGAAGAACATGTAGAAAATCTGGAAAAAGAAACAACTGAATAACAGAGAGAACGCTTTATTCGGGGTCGATGTGAACATTATCAATGCCAATCTAAAACGTAAGTTCTTTCAATGCTACTGGATTAGAAAAAGCTACTGTTGAAAGTCATGAACACTTGCATTCATACATTCCCACATCTTTCGAGTCTTCTTGGAAACTTGTCGAGCGCTTCTGGACCACTTCCTTGAAGCCTAACCTTACTCTTCGACCAAGAAAGCATGGAAGGTTGTGACCAACTTGCAAAGTATAGAGCATGTCTTTTCACTCGAGATACCGTAGGCAAAGAACCCATCGCAGTCCAACCGTAAAAATTCTAGGATCACTGTTTTCCCACTGGAAGTGCATTCCTATGCGATCTGGTCGTAGTTGCCTGGTCCTGCTCATTGAAGGCTTTGGATTTCCAGGACTGCATAGATGATGAGCGAAGACATCCGCTCCAGTCGTCCTTCATCATCTCCCACTAGAAGACGGAATGGACCGATCCAACACCTAACACAACCTCTGCCACCGCATGAAATGGTCGAGCGGCTGGACACGGTGCCTGCGTTTTTCGTTTGTGGGTCCTGCACAGATTTCGCTGCTTTGGATGTGAAGTAGTCCTTTCACAAGTTTACCTTCAGTATTTGAACCTTTACACTAGCCACGCTGTGTTCGTATAGTTATTTGTTCTTACATTAGTTTCGAATCGAAGTTCAGCTTCAATATTTCAATAGAATGGGGCTATAGAAGTCTCTCCAGAAACCTGGGCGTTCATTTTAGGCCAGAGAAGGTCTTGTACAATTTCATTGTTCCTTAAGATTCTTAAATTGTTCAGAAGTTGTATACGTCACAATCCTTTCGTGGTTCTTCGCTTATGTGAAATAGACGGGTTTTCGTTTAGCTTTTTGTTTAGTAGCTCATTCAACCATGGACAAACCAGTGAAGCTCGCCAGGGTAACGAAGATTATTGGACGTACTGGTTCTCAGGGCCAGTGTACACAGGTATATTTGATGTATTTCCTTTTTGTTGACAGCATTTGTACATTGTTAAGGCGTGAACAAATGGGTTATTGCTGCTTAATTTGTCGTTATGAAACTTTAGAACCTTCAATAGTTTGTAACATGATTGTCGGTAAGGAGAATTGTTGCAGTAAACATCGTCTAGCAGCGTTCTCTTTAGAATATGCAAAGAAGATAGGGATATTTGTTTTATATGGTATATCCCTAACTATAATCTTACGATACCCAGCAATAGTACATTACCCGTCCATGGTCACCATGCTTGAAGGTAATGTGACATCATACTGAATTGGGAGTCCTCTGTTAAGAATGAACCACTGTTAGCAGATCATTTTACCCCGTTTGATAGATCTTATTCATAAGGTGTTAAAAAGGCGTGTCTGTATCCTTAACGTAAACTACTTTTGAGGATATGTGAGGACGTACCCGCAATAGTTCACGATTTCGATAAGGAAGCAGTTTTAGGAATTTATATGGAACAGTACGAATGAAGCTTAATAATCTTTGATTCATTCTTCCTGTGGGGCTTATGTCATTCGAACGAACGTGCAGTTGTAAAAGCGAGCCAGTCAAAGTGGCTGTGCAAGGGACGAATGTCAGATGTTTTCTCGCGATGGAAACCTTCTTACTAAGTGTTGCATAATACTGCGGAGTAAGCTTTATAGACTTCTAAGCGGTGGACGTATAATTCACTGTGTTTTAAAGTGTCGTTATAACATTTTTTTGTGTATTTATCCTCTATCGGAGGATGCACTTTTGTTGGACTGGGATTCTGGTTCATGACGATTTGCACCCATTTGTATTTCTCGTCATGATTGTCGGATTTGGCTATCTGAAGCGTTCTCTCTGCTTAATTCGCTTTATGAAACACCAACTCTAATCACTATGCTTGGCATTGTAACATAGAATATTACACGTTGTGTTTGTTCTCTCTTCTACCTATTTTAACCTAGTAGTCATTGGTTTCTATCACTTTCTTTTATTGTAGGTTCGTGTCGAATTTATGGATGACAGTGGTAATCGGTCCATTATTCGTAATGTCAAGGGACCCGTTCGTGAAGGTGACATATTGACCTTGTTGGAAGCGGAAAGAGAAGCTCGAAGACTTCGTTGAATGAAATTTTTTGCTGTTTGTTTAAAATAAATTGTTGTCAAGTTTTGTTCAGTAGTACTTGTGGATCCGCAGCCGTTACGTAACTTATTGAACGCTGAAAGGCTCGGATGGTTATCTGCTGCTGTTTTTTTTAAAAATAAATTGTTGTTAAGTCCATGCTTAGTATTACCTGTGTATTTTCAATAATTACGTAGTTATTGATCGATTAAGCGTGCACCAGAAATTGGGTTTGGGTGCGCTTTTAGGAAATAGGATGAGTTTTCAACCTAATTTTTTGAACTTTTATTGGTTCTGGGTTATGATCGGCATTGTTATAAAATAAATGGATATCCTTGAAGTGTGTGAGAAAGGCTTCGATAGCTTGGCAGCAAGGGAACACCTTTCGACAACGGTAATTTTGTAGGTGCCCAGTAGTCGACACCAGTTTATTGGTTATGTGATGGAGTCGTTGAGAAAGAGATGGGTTGTACTAGATGAATAGAATGCTTCCAGACAAATAGCTTCTTTATCCTATTCAGTAAATGGACGAGGTTTTGGTGAAAGAGGTGTTTATTTCCGCTGGTATAAACGTACGGTCGCATTGCCTTGCTTCTTGCCGAAAGAGTGATCACTTTGTTTTTGCTTCTGATGGACAAGCAGTTTTGCAGACGTTCCCTTCGGTACGTTCTATGCAGTTTGTTATTAAGTTTCGGTTTAATTCTGTATGTACAAGCAAGTAAGTAAGTTCTAGTTTCACTTACTCCGCCTAGATGTGGCTTAGAGAATAATCTTTGGTATCCTTAAATTAAGCAGTAGCTGCGCCTGACGACTCTGTGACTAGTGTATGATTAGGTTCGAAGTGGTTTCTTTTCAGTCCTCCTGTGGCCGCATTGTTTCGGTTTCTGAACGTTATCATAGTGGGCCAATTACTATTTTGAAGCTGGTTAACAACCCCGGACACAATTCGGGTTAGTTGATCGTGTTATCTTTTGCAAGGTTTCTTACCTGTGTATCGTGTTAGGGTTGTAGAGGAGCGCACCCATACATGGTAAACCAAATTTCGTTTAAAGGATAGTGTTGGTGAATCCTTGAGGTATGCGCTAAGCATTCGACTTCAGTAAGCATCGTTGGAGGTGACTCAGTGGACATCTGGACTTTACAATGGCTCGCGGTGGTCTACCGGTGCCAGTGCTGCTATCTTCTCAGACAAGTCCAGTACCGATTCTTCGACCGTCGAGGGATGGAAGGCTCGGTGTGCCTGGGGCACGGAAATAGCTCTTGTATATATTGCATGGTGCCTCCGACCACTGCGATGCACGCGTTTCCATGTCTCGTTAGTTTTATATAATACAAGGTGCTTTTCAGATGATGTTTTCTTAAGTGGTGGTGTTGATGGTAGAGTAGTCCTGTATACTGTCAGCGCTGTCGATCCAGCAATCCATCACTTGATCACATTAAGTGAGTTCTTTCCTTCTGTGCAAGAAGTGCAAAGCGATCTTTAAAGACACCATGTTTATGATGTTTAGATGCAGTCATGGGTTCCATTGGTGCACTTTGTGGCACATTCGCAACTGGTAGACTTGTTGTGATGGCTTCTTGGGTACGCGTACAGTTTTTTATTTGTCATTGTTTTGTTCTTTCCAACTGGTAACACATATATGAGGTGGTTTGACAGTGCTTCATCAGCTTTTAATTGGTTGAAGGTGTGTTTATGACAGGTTTAGGTTGACGGCACAGATGCCGGTGTGCGCGTATGGTGGCTTGATTCATACAATCAGCTCTCCATGCGTGATTTCTTCGATATTTGCGATTTTGGAACTATGTTTGTTGTAGCTTCGGATATGCAGACAATGTCTAGTGGTGAGAGTGACCGACTTTCTGCAAGCAAACATCATTCCAGGATTTTCTTCTGGTCCTCCTTGGGCAGTTTCATTCAGTTGCTAGAGCTATAAGTTAGACCGGACTTTCTACTTCTCTTCCTCTTTATTTCCTCTGCTTTCTATGGAAATCCCTCACATTTTTATTTCAAAGATCTGGGTTCATTGTCTATAACGGAGGCGAATCCACGGAAACTGATTTTACATATTGCGAGTCATAACTTTTTAATACAAGATTTTTAGTTGCTCGGTAGAAATGAACTAATTTCAATGACATTCCTGTTTTCTAGTCGTTCAAGCTATTCTCTATTTCAGTTTTTTAGGAAAAGTACTTCTTGCTGTTGGAACCACTAAAAGAACGATTGAGCTCTACTGCGAAACATTGTGTGAAAAGGTCGTACATTAGGAACCTAGTTGAAAATCCTTTTGTTTTAAATTGTTTCACTTTTTTTCAGGCTATGAAAAAAGTGTTGTCAATCGTTGCTCATGAGGACTGGATACATTCCGTAGCTTTTAATCGTGACTGCTTTTCTTTATTGCTTCTTCTTAATCCTGTCACTTTGTTCTTTAGAAGTCGATATTCAGAATCAGTTCCTGTCTTATTAGCTTCATCCGGACAGGATGCCTTTGTGAAAATATGGCGTATTGAAGAGGAAGTTAAGGGAGCAGGTGATGGTGAACTTAATGTGACTAAAAATCGCTTCCAAATCGACACTGCTGAAGGAAGTAAGTTTTTAAAACCCACTTTTAATGTATTCGTTCACTATAAATCATTCTGGGGACGATATTTAAAAACAAAAGGATAAAAATGGGATTTTAACGGTCCTCCCATTTAGCACTTTCGCTTTGTCTAAGTGTTGAAGCAGTACTGGCTGGGCACAATGATTGGGTACACTCAACTCAGTGGGATAGCGAAGGACGCATTCTGTTAACATCTTCCAGTGACAAAACTGTAATCGTTTGGAAAGAAGTGTGTGATGGAAGGCTTTGGAGTGATGAGGTAATCCTGATTTGCTCCAATTTGGGTATTTTAACAAAAATTGTATGAGATTTTAACACATATTTCAGGTGCGTATAGGAGTTGTGGGTGGGCAGGCTGCTGGCTTTTTCTGTGCCGTCTTTTCTCCGGACGCGAGGCAAATAGTCGCCTGTTCCTACTATGGAGGACTTTACGGTTGGGTTCTTTCCGAAAAGGTATCTTGCTAAGACGAAGTTGTTGGAATAGGATTGAAAAAAAATTGCTGACGAAGGGCAATACGTGGAACGCAGTTGCGATGTGCAGCGGCCATACTGCAGCAGTACGAGACGTGGCTTGGCATCCTGATGGCAAGTTCTTCATCTCAGTTGGCGAGGATAAGACTACAAGGGTTTACATTCCACAAAATGTAATATTTGGACGTTCTTTATTACGTCTGGTGAAGGGTAGACTAAGTTACAGGACCAAAAATTCGTTGAAGTTGCGCGACCTCAAGTTCATGGTCATAGCATGCAATGTTTAAGTGTGGTTTCGAGGTAATCCTTATTGTCTTGAGTATCTATATTTCCATCAGGATGAAACCACGATTATAGTTCAATATTCGTATCTGGAGCTGAAGAGAAAATATTTCGAGTCTTCGAAGCACCTCAGACATTTGCAAAGAGTTTATGCAATATAAGTGGCTTTGAAATGATACAGGTACGACTACCTATGACAAATTCTAGTTCTGGAAATCTTTGATAGAACGAATTGCAGATTTTTGGTAAATGCGCGCTTACATATTATGGTGCCAGAGTTCCGGCTTTGGGCTTGTCGAATAAGGCAATTGCAGTTGAAGATTTCGAAAAAACGCAACCAACTCTGGATGCAGAAACTCATTGGGAAGAAGTTGTGTTTGAGGCGGTACCCTCCGAACTTCATGGTATCTGTTTTATTTTAGTCACTATGGACTTATGGGAATGCAATTTAGCAACAGAATATGTTTCGTGATAAAATAGAAGTCAGTAGAGCATGGACATATTGAAAATGTCCCATAAAAATCACTACGTAGATAGAAAGTCGATCCTGATAGCTGGTTAATAGTTGTTTGATAAGATGTCGGAGCATCTAGCTGGGATGTTTCGAAAAGACTCCAGCATATCATTGTCATATGAGCGCTTTGATCTGTTTAACTATTCCTGAGCTACAGATTCTATGCAGATCATTATATTCCTTCTTCACAGGTGGTTGCCACTTTGTGACACCCTTCCTCATCCCCTTCAATCTTAGAAATCCTCTCACTAGTGCGAGGACCTAGTAACGGATTCCATTAGGACTATTTGTCCACCATAATAAGCTAGTTGGTGACTGTAAAGAGAATGATGTAGTGAATCATTAGTTCTCAAGAACGACCATCGTTTAACCTCAGGCTGAATAGTGGATATACTTTTTAAATTGCTCAGTTTACACAAGGTTGGTACGTACTTTTCTTCGACTAACGTTTCGACGTCTTCGTCTTCTTTAGATCCGATTGATCCGAGTCGATCGTCCATAGTGGTGTGGTGCCCAAGTCCAGAAGATTTGACTCGATATGACTATGATAAACCAGGTCGTGAGTTCGGATACTGTAAACCATCGACTTGGACCAATAGGCTCTATGGAAGACGAAGACGTCGAAACGCTTTCCGAATAGAATTTCTATCAACCTTGTGTAAGCTGAACCATCTGGAAAGAATATAAAATGGTGTGAGATACAACCACTATGGCGCTGACATATCATACTGTACCGTGAAAAATAATGATAGGAAGTAAGTAGAAAGCTAACAGGGATGGTGTGTTGGAGATCCGTCATGTGGAAACAGATGTACTGTAGGTAAATAGTAGTAGTAGTAGGAGTAGTAGTATTGTGTTTAAATATACCGTTTTATCAATCTCTAGAACGTGGCGATATATGACTTTTCTCGTTTAAAGTCCATTTCATCCTGAGCGCTTTCATCTGCTGTTACTTCTGCAAAATCTTACTTCGTCTGTCAAAGCAAAATTACCACAGTTATAGGGTTTTGCCATCCAATCACCAGCTTAAACATCACGTTTTAACAAAAATTTCGGTCTTCGAATTCGCCGAGATTGTCTAAGGGTTCTCTGATCGCTTCTAGCTTTACAAATTGTTGCTTCGAAATCTGTGAATAACTACGACAAGCGTCTTTTTTGGTCGATCTTGTCCAATTCCTCACACAGAACTTCTCTGTAGTGTTGATTTCCATAGCATTTAAAGTGCTAATGTGGACGATTCTGTGTGGCTAGCGTAGGAAAACACCTAACCTCCTCACACAAAACTGCAGAAATAATGTCACTAGGGTTTAAAATGTCATAGTAAATGATTCCTGAGTCATATGCCTCCCATGAAAAACACCTAGTCCTGTGACACAAATTTGGCTTTAAGGACCGTTTTTATGCTCCACCTTTGTTTAAACCTACGCAAACGCATAATTTTGTCAGCTGTCGTTTCAGAAATATTCTTCTCGTCATGAATTTCGGCTGTAGTACTCCGATACCACTGTTACATACCTTTGGTTCTTCTTCAACTCATCCCTTGTTCTTCTCGAAACGTGATCCATGGATATCTTCTTCGGCTGATCCCTCGTTCTTCTCGAACCGTGATCCGTGGATCTTCTTCGCCTCACGTTCGCAAATAATCTTCGATTATCGACGGTTTCGTGGCTAAGTGCAGTGTGCTAGATGTTGCAAGCTATTTTCTCTTCAATCCACTAGTGTCCATGTTTGAATTCGTAGGGAAAGATTGTTGATTGTTTTATTGTGAAAGCCGTTGTTTTTCTGTTATTATTTCAATGGCTTACATTAAAAACAACTTAGCATGAAAGTATAGGACGGAACTCCTGAACACCAGGGGCAGAAAATTCATAGCTAAAAAGTAAGTTGACCAAAAAAAGTCTGACGTTCTCATTCTGCAAAGTCTGACATTCGACATTGAAGAAGATAGCAATCGTGCCAGTATTTTGCATGAAAAACGAGAAGTATAATAGGAATTCTTCAAAAGCTTGTCGAGAGCCGAAACTGGTAATCCCATGCCGTCTTAAATCAATGTCTTCAAGAATCAAGAAGGTTTGTCTCAGATTTCGGATGCACTTTGACCTTTGTTTGTTTTAGCTCCCCCAACGGAGGATTGTCTACAACAAAATACGCTTTGGCCCGAGATTCAAAAGTTGTACGGGCATGGTTATGAAGTCTACGCTGTGGCTGTTAATCCAGCTGGTACCGTCATCGCTACATCTTGTAAGGTACATGATCTTTGTCTCAGTTATTCAAACCAAAAAAATGTGGAAGAGAACCTCGTTTAAATATTGCTGTATGATTACCAACTGTTACTACTATTTTATTTTGTTTTGCAAAGTTCTAATTCTCATTAAGTTCCCCATTTTAGCATAGATAAAAGAGATCTATCGAACGTATACGAATGGTGGAGGCGCGTGTAGCGCCGTAGTCGGAGGCGGCGCTCTGCAACACACATGGGATCTATACCCGCACCTCTGACCCACCAAGCCTTCCATTCCTTCAGGATTGGCAGATTGCTACCAGACTTGTCTGGGAGAATAGCGGCTGCTCGACGCATCGGTAGGCCAGCGCGAGTCATTGGAAGTGCCAGATATGGATTCAATCACCTCCAACAATGCTTAATGATGTCGAATGCATGGCGCATTCCTCAGAGATTGATCAGCGCAGAGAGCTTTATCCTTTTCTATACGAATGGTAGAATCTAAGAAACTGTTGTTGATTAAGTGTATTAGAGAGGCTACGGACATTTGCATTTCGGATTCTCTCTTTCAGGCTAGTCAAATTGAGGACGCCGTCATTATGCTTTGGGATACGTCAAATTGGAGCAAGAAGTCCGAGATCGTTGGTTGGACATTAGCTGTGATACTTCTTTCTATTTCTTTTTAGTATGCTCACATAGTCTCATCTCCAGAATGTGAGCAGCTTATTACTAGGCCACAAATTGACCGTCACGCAGCTAGAATGGAGTCTTGATGGCACGCGTCTGCTTAGCGTCAGTAGGGACCGGACGGCAATTCTCTGCGGCGAACAAAATGGGTGTTGTAAGTGGTAACGATCATATATGATGGCGATTGTTAAAGACACGATTGTCCACAAATTCCTATCACCTTGTCACAGCACCTCATAATAACTAAAAATATGACTAATATCCCTCCGTACTCTTTTGAGACATTGGAGCGCCACGGTTTCTGCTTCAGTTTTACCAAGTTTTCTAGTGAATGGTTTTCATTACGAAAAATTGTGGTCATCTGGCAAAGAACATTCAAGGATTATTTGGTCGTGTTGTTGGTTTAGCGATTCCAAACATTTCGTGACCGCGTCACGGGACATGCAGGTAGGGACTATTTCTAGTGACCCGTATTGTAATTAGAACAGATTCCGCAATTAATAGCAGTTCCTGCACGTCATTTGATTGACAAATCCACCGAATTTGGCTTTAAAAAATGCTTCCAATTGAAACCGGACCACGTATTACATGTCCTTGTCCCCGTTCAGCAGTTACTTACTATCCGTACACATTAGTAGACTTGCGACATCATCATACCTCTTGGATAGAGTATTGTTTTCTTCCTTGTTTTAGCACACCAATACAATCTAGACGCATTTTTTCGAGTCGAGTTGAAAGCATGAGGGCTCGACTTATACGTTCTTACAGGTTATTTGTTGGCAATGTAATGATGCATTGACAGCTCCCGTAAGCAGGTTCAAATGTCTACAGCCAGCGACAAGTGTTGCTGTATGTAATGATATGGACATGAGGTTACTTGTTTACCGGTCATTGTCATCGCTTTCTATTGTCTGTTCCTGATAATACAGGCAAATTTAGGAACGCAATCATTGCTGTTGGACTTCAAGACGGTTCGCTACTATTTTTACATGCCGTAGATGAAACACTTCAACTTGTTAATCAAATACTTGTTCCAAAAACAACTGTGGATAGTGCGATCCTACGGTTAAGGTGACTTTATAAACAAATGATTCTCGGTAGATTTGGATTTGTTTCAAATAAGATAGTTTAAGGGTTAACCCGAGGAACCGTTGTCAACTGGCTGTTGCTGGGAGCGATGGGAAATTGCGATTATTGGAGCTGAAGGTTATAGTTGAACAATAACCTACGTTGCTCGTTTTTTAAAAAATAAACCATTTGTTCAAAACATATAGTACGAACATTTAAGCACAAGGTGAATAAGTTTTTACAATAATCGACAAGTTTATCAACGTTATACGAAAAAATACACTGGATAGTTAAGTTGCAGGAAACAGGAGTCCATTGGTGACGTGTCGGAATCCTATTCTGAATCTACCTGAAACGAAACAAATGCTGGACGCGGAGTTGCAAAAATATGGAAACAGACCTCTTTCTTAACTTCTTCCTTAATTTCCTTTTTTTCTTTTGGTCGTAGAGGCTTATCGTCATCGTCGGAGTCGTCACTGTCACTTATATACTCTTTGGACTTGGCTTTTAGTGGTGATCTAAAAAGTACTTTTATTATGGTTACCTAAAACTAGTAACCAGTAAGAAACAATCGTACGAATTAAGTTCTACTACATACGGTCCAGATGACTTTTTGGGAGAGGCCTTTTCAGTGTGTGATATTTTATTCCCGCTCTTCTTGTACTCCTTCATCTCAGCCTCATACCGCTCCCGATCTGCAGCAGCTTCCTTCTCCCATGGCTAAAAATCAGCTATAAGTATGGTTTTATTCACAACAGGTTCAATTCCTTTTCTAGTTAGTCTTTATGGGAATCATACGATTAGGACAAAATAATACGATAGCACCGTACAGTATTAATACTGTGAGTCTATGTGTAATCTCGGCTCCACTTCCTCACTGTGGATACGGCCATGGAATTAATTTCCTTCGATTAGACACTGCAAAACTTCCTAACAGACAATGAGCAACGAGTAATTCAAATAGACTCTTCTACTTTATAGCTAAGATACGAAAATGATAAAGCTAATGGCGTTAAGCAGTCCTTGAGGGATGCGCCATGCATTCGACTTCATCAAGAATCGTTCGGAGGTTATAGAATGCATGTCTGACCTACAAAGTAAACTGCGGTCGCCCAACGATGTATCACATCAGTGCTGCTACTGTCCCAGATAAGTATGGTACCAACCCAGAAAGGACAAAAGGCTTAGTGAGGCTGGGACACTGGTTTGAAGTAGACCTCGTGTGTATTGCAGGGCACCTCCAACAGCTGCACTACATGTACTCTTAGCGTTAAAATGTACTACGTAAGTCGTTATGGTACGTAACATGTCGAAGTGACTCTTATCTTCAAAAAGCAATCGATTTTGCGTTGAAACTGACTTTGCAATAGAGATGGGATTTTACTCTGCATTGGCTGATATTCTTCGCCACTTTAGTGTAGTAAAGCTTAGAGGAAGTGTAAAGAATTAAGTCCTCGTGCTACAATGGCTAAGCGATATCACTGTATGTTCCAGTTTAGAACCAGATCATTTTCCTTCTCGGTACACCCACGTAGTTGTGAAGAGTTTCGACACCTCCAAACAATTACAATAGCTAGCTATAATCAAGTATTGTCCCATTTGGGTAGAAATCAGTCTTCAAATACATCTTCCTCAATTTTCGGCTATATAACGACTGCGTTTTACATCTAATATGTCTTTATGAATACCAGCTCAAAACGTGTTTCTCCAAAAATTGACCATTACGGAACTCATTGCTGGATACAAGAGCAAGAAGCTTCTAAACACTTGATCAAGACATAAACAGACATATCACAACAAGCATTTGTTTATTCGGCGGTGTAGTATTACCTTTCTATAAGAGATCCAGCCTACTCGTTTTAAAAACTTGAAGTGGTTACAAACAGAAATACCTTACTATACCTTAGTGGTCTTTACCTGAAAATGGAAAAAATGATGTACAGCCAGAACTAAAATGATGTCCCATATGAAAATTGTACTCCAGGAACTTAATTTCCAAAACAACTGCTCCAGACCCCTATATCCTTCTCAATGAAGACCAGCTGGTCGTTCCTGCTAAGTTTCAGTTTCCATGTACAATTTCAAATACAGCTCAGAAGAAAAACAAAATGGTTGATTTTCTCCAAGCTGAATACCACAAACATAATCACGGTCCATCCAAATAGCCAAACCTTCAGAAACAAACTCTAAAGTTCATCGGAAAACCTGACGTATGGTCATCCTGTCAGTGTGGAAACCGAACGAACCCCGTTAGCCACCGACCAATTTGTCCATTAACAATACTCTGAACAATTTTCAAGAAGAGGACCATATTACACGTTTTAAAAATTCTTGACTAGTAGCCGCAGTAGAGCTTCTAAATGATACTACAGTTCATGACACTCTGCAAGACTTCTGCTTCACTTGTTATAGACATCGCTAACGCGTTTAGAACGCGTGAAATAATGATATTCTGGAATCTTCTGACGACTAACGACCCAAGTGATAATAAATTTAATTCACTGCTGTCACGACTGCGCCACCATGAGACCGTCCTTACTTCAATACCTTTAGGTTATTAGAGAATAACCAAGATATACTGGCTTCATTTATGATATTTAACAAAGAAAAACTGATGAAAATTATGCCAAGGACCTAATGGGTTATAAGATAATATCGAAGTATCAAACTACACATGACATCGAGTTATATCTCCTCAACTGGTAACTTTCTACATATAACTTACCAGTTTTGCTTCAGCATCCATTGCTTTCCACATTTCTCCTGCCCTTTTTGCAACATCTGCCACTGAGTCTCCTTCCTAAAAAATTCGGATACACAAAAAGCTTTCCTGTAACAAAACTACTGTATTTGAACCTTCTTTATTTTGGCTCTGTTCTCGTTTAACCAATGGAAGTATGCAGATTGTGCCCTCTTGGGTGCATTAGGGTCTTTCTTCTCCCGTTTTCCCTTTCTTCCCTCACTCCTTTGCTTCTCTTTACGTTCCTTCTTCTCTTTGTGTTCTTTAATCTCCTTCTCTTTCTGCAAAGTAAGCATATTAAGCATATCTTCCTAAGTCATATAGAAATACGATATTATAAACGGCTTCAAAACATTACCTTCGCTTTCTTTTTGGGTGCTTCTTCATCGTCCGACTCGTCGGAGCCACTTCCATCACTGCTGCCTGCATCAGAGTCGAATTCCTCGTCCGGCTCTGAACCACTTCCTTCGCTTGATTCGCGCTCCTCTTTGCGTTTCTTGATATCCTCATCGAGATCATAATCATCATCCTCGGAATCTGAATCGTCATCACTGTCGGCACCAGTACGTTCTTTCCCCTCGGCCTTCACCGTCTCCTTATACGGATCGATCTCATCATCTGATCCTGCGAAACGATCTTCTGCATAATTCTTCTCCTATAACAGAAATTTGAAGTCACCTAGTAAACACTATGTATTTGCTCACACAAATACGTCAATGAAACAATATGTACAGGTATAAAACATGCCATTTTTTTAGCGTTGCGAATGCGGAGGTGCTTGTTTTGAACATAATCATAGAGCTTGTTGTATTCCTCTCTAAATGGTACTTACGCAGAAAAAAATTGCTGCAACAGAAAATACAGTGCGAATAGGAAAGCCCACTTCTCAACACTGTTGAATACAAGAACTTGACCAGATTTCAATTCGATTTCGAAATCGAATGAGCGTGTAGAGACATCGGATCGTGCAAAGTGGACTGATGAAACCTGAAAAAATGGCTGCGAATGGCAACAAATCTTCTTTGCTTCACATGCAATTTGACTGTGATAAAAATACACTAACCTCCTCAAATCGTACATACATTGGTGGCTTATGAATGTAGAGAAAACCTTTTTCTAAAGGATAAAGGAATCCAGAAGCTTGCTTGTGAGCGCACATCACAGCTGGAGTCCCAGAATGACTGAATGAATCAATAATTTGTCAAATAACAACTTGGACAAAAACTAGACAAACGAACTACGATAGTAAATCTCGCATAAGAACTGACTAGACTGGTTTCAATGAGCATGCATGATGACCCATGCCAATTTCCAAGAAGAGAGCGTATTTGCTTCTTACCCGATAAAATTTCCTGGGACCGTGATTTTCATATTAATGAGAACTCGAAATATCTTCGAAACGACCTCGTAGAGAGGACCTGAGAGTTCTTTTTCCAGTTTTCCACCATACTGCTCGTTGAGTTGTTGCCTATACATATAACATCATGAACAGCTGAAAGCTAATCTGCTGAAATCTCCGAAAAAGAAAGGATGATACTCACTCTGTCAATCCCAACTCAAGGTCAATTTCATCTTCTTTCAGGAACTCGAGAACCAAATAGTGATAACGAGTTTGGCCCTGTCGAATTGGCGGATTTAAAGATATCTACAAAAACGAGATTCAACGACTATTTCAAGGTAATCTATCTAACTCATGAATATTATTCCACTTACCACAAAATATACGTGTCTGCCATCTTTGTGTGGAACGAGGAAAAGACGCATTATGGTTTTTATCGGAATTTTATAGTCATACGTTTTTCCATGAAGCGAAAGATGATTTGGAAATACTTTTATGTCGTAACGCCCACTGGAAGCAGAATATAGCTTAAGTATAAGAAGAACCACACCAATGCTTTAAAATATTTGAAAAAGAGGCAGATAGCTCAGCGGTAGTGACGCCGATAATTATGAGCACAGTATTGGTTCGATACAGCTCCAAGCTCACCAACCCACTCATTCCTCCGGGCTCGGGGAATTTGTACCGGACTTGTCCGGAAAAAAATTACTCTCTGAAATACAATCGGGGACGCTCTAGCCCGGCTATCTCAGGACTCCAGTAAGAGTCGAATCTATCTGCATTCTAAGGTATTCAAGACGGAATGAAAACCCTCAGGCAGCGCCCGTATGTAAAAGTTGGAAGACCTCAGTGGAGCTGGGATCCGCCTAGTATTTGTGAAGACCGGTCGTAAGAAAAGTAAAAGGTTCTTTCAAAAATACGACTAGAAAGAAGGATGAAAGAAGACAGATATAACGCATGTCATGTGGAAGTGCTCTATGCTATTTCACCTAATGCCGTTCATAAAGTACAGGACCAAATAGGATACAACAGTATACATAAACTCACCGTGGAGTAGTACAAAGAATCTGCTGTAGCGATGCCACAGGCTGTCCAGTTTCCGTTTCAATTCCAGCAAACGCCATGACCGCTTTACGAAACTCCTGTAAACATAAATAACAAAAGTGAAATAGGGGTGGAATAAAAGTGATGGGGAGCATTTTCTCCAGAAATTGAGCACCTCCACTGGATCGGACTCTTCGTCGTCCACGTCCGCTGGCATGTGAAAGCGCATTTCAATAAGAGAAGTCGGACAGTCATCGTTCTACAAAGGAAGTTATATTCATAGAGAACAAAGAGATTTCAGAACACTCCTAATTTCAACCTGATGGAATTCAAGTGTTGCTTCACTCTTATTTCCCACGCAGTTGGCGACATTCGAGAGAGGGACCTCAAACACTGGCTTGCTATCTAGTGTAAATTCGATCGACTGACCTAAACCATTTCAAAATAGGAAATATTCAGTAGATTAACTTTTTCATCTTAATTAACTAAAATGAAACGTGCCTTCCACCTGACAATTGCCATAGTTCCACCCTTTCAGCACCAGATCGTTCTCTTCTACTTCCTTATGCCAATTCTTTTGAGCAAATTGCTTTATTTTCTCAAAATCCTAAGAAAGACAGTAGAAAATGTAAAACTTAACCACCGCACACTGTAAAATACGTCAAATCGACCTACAGAATCTTTAAACCCTCCAAAACGGATCTTCTTTCCATCTTTGAAACGGAGCTTAATGCCTGGTCGATTTCCGAGACGCTGCCAATTAAGACCAACCAGATCAGAGGCATTGACAGAGTTCAACTTTCCAGTCTTCTCGTTTTTAAACTGAATCATCGACTCGGCAAGTTTCACACGGCCTTGATTCTGAATGCTGGTTTATAGATGGCATTGAGTAAGAACTAAATAGAGATATCTGGCGTACACGTAGCAGACTAAACCCAAATCATTTTCAGAAGTAAAAACTGGAAGGAGAAAGAATAAAAATATCCGAATGATTTGATAACAGGTCAAAAAGACCTATAAACGGACCATAGTTAACAAAACTGTTGGCGCCATAAAGGCACTCACCAGTACGCCCATATCTTCTGTGAAGACATCGCCAAATTCAAGTGCGTCCACCATTTGTGGACAACAGCAGCGCTATCCGACAATCACGTCGAATATGAAACGCTTAAAAAGAAAGTACAGTCTAACGGCACTTTGGAAAGAGGATCGAAATCACATCGAAAACGAAACACAATGGCAAAAGGACCTGATATGGTACTGAATTCTTCCGCTTTTCTTATGGACTAGTGAACCTTCCATAACTACTATAATGCTGAGATATTTGAAAAACTCTGGACTGCAGGTGTCTGCGGTCCAGAGTTTTCCAAATATCTCAGCATTATAGTAGTTATATTTCGCAACATACCCTGCCGTTAAAAAGAACAGGCAGTAAGTAAAAAAGGTTAAGAAACCTTCCATAGTCTACTCAAGAGCTAAGTGCCGCTATGGGAACGAAAATAAAAACGAGTTGATGTCTTGTACTTTCACTACGGTATTCTTCCTGTTCTAACACAGATTCTTTGTGGACTCGATTTCAATCTGCTTGGTGATCGATTAGTCGCTGGACGTCCAAGCACAGTTATCTCTCTATAAGACGTAAAACCCATGTTAGTTAACAACAAATGTGTCGCTGGGATGGGGAATAGGGAAAACAGATACTCAAGCTCTAGCCGACAATTTCAGGACAAAATGAATCGAAAGAAATACACAAAAGAGAAAAAGAAGGAAAAAAATCGAAGTCCTGAGGATCTCACAACATTCAAGTACTTACGCAAGAGACGGACTACAAGCTTAAAAGTAGAGAATGGACTTGGAGCTGAAGAACATTGAAATTGGCCACTGCCGTTCAAAACAGCATTTTAGCGCGCGTACGACGGCAGGGTAATCTCGTCCACACGTGAGGGAGCACTGGCTCGGCGCAGAAAGCCGTTTCTTCTGGCAGCACATAGTTGGGAAGACACGTGCTGAGAGAAGGAGAGGCTTCTGAAACCGCTACGGCTTAGCGATTTTCCACCTCCCAATGCAATCCTGTAATTCTATTACAATGGGAGCTCACAAATCGATTGTTTTTTCGTCAGAGCTCTTCGAACGACGAAAGGGTTTGAGGAGCGAGACGCTATCCTCGAATGGGTCGCTGATGCTCGCCGTTACCCCACTCGCGCCAGGAATTCCCATTTTACTGTGGAAAATCTTAATTTTGACATGCACGAGATGTGTGGTTGAGTGGCCTGACCACTTTGACCCACTTTATTTGTGGGTGTCCGTTTCAGCTCGCAGTGTTTTTTTTGCTATTTATCTAATCAATAGCTCTCTATTTTCTATTCATTTTACATGAGCTCTCGTCACATCTACTCTGTGGATCCCAACAGTTCTTGCATTCCATTCGTTTCGTCACATGCATTGTCAAAAAAGGCCTCCGAATTCTTTGTGCTGCTTGAGAATTTTCGTCTTCGTTATAGATATCGCTGAATGCTGGTCGGTCGTTTCTCCGTGGAGACCTCGAACAACTGTGCTAGCGCGTTCCCACTTCAACTGCAAGGAGCGAACTACTCTAAAAAGGTCTAGTACCAAATTCTAGACTCTGGAAGTATGAGAGACTTGGTGAGCCTTGGTGCGGGATCGAGCCAGCATCGTGCTGGTGATGAAACCGATAACTTACATACCACAGAAGATAAAAATCGCATTCTCGAACAAGTCCGTCCATGCCATCGGAGGGACTGTTCCTGATGTGAATGGTAGTAAACTACCGTACGTTCACTGACCAGAAGAGCAAATGAGAGGGATGCTACAGTGGCCACAACTGCACAGGCAGAAATCCATGAGTCTATCGGCGATCCATTGCCTTTTGTAAAGACAGAATAACGAAAGAGTGCTTTAACGATGGTATTAGGCGGCTCAAAACTACATGTTGTCTTGCACATGCTGAGCAGTTTTAAAGTGATCGCAGGAAGGGAGAAAGCTTCACATACCGTTCGGACGACAGGGCATGGTCTTCTCTCTAAGTCCATCAGCAACGTAAGTTCCTTATAAAGAAAGAGAACGCATTCCAGTCTCTTAAAAGTCGTCCTGACATTAATATAATATTATACGGACAGTGAGGACGCGTGCCGCAGTGGTTAGATGTGTCCTGGGGTAGACAATGGATCGCTTTGTTGTTCTATCCCACACTTCGGGCTCACTAAGCCCTCCGTTTCTGCGTGGTCAAGGAAACGATGCCAGGTCATCGCAAGTCATTATATAGGCCAGATATGTTCAATAGGCTGTACGATGCTTGGTAAAATTGATTGCATAGCCCATCCCTCCGAGCTTGATCAAAACCGAAAGCGCTATTTCCATCCTTTTGTTACAGCCATATTATTTGGTTACTTAGATAGCAAAAGAATCATGCACCGTCTGACTGCTATAGAGGTCACACTAGTCAAATTGTCCGCAACATATGAACTTTTTAGAAGCCACGCCGTCGCATAGGTGTTACCTAACTTCAATTCTTTTTCTGTACTGCTTCCCTGCTTTCTATCGCTATTGTGGTTTAGATAGTTAGTCACTGAGATGCAGGCGTTCATATTCCTGCATGGATACACAAGTTGAGAAATCCAACATCTTCGTCCGGAAGCTCTGTAATGGCTAGGTTTTCACTAAGAACTTACTTGGATACTTGGATGGTCCGTCTTCACTGGTTGTGCGGACCCCAGCATAATCTCCATTTTTTCGGAGATTTGCTGGTTTAGCCACTGTGGTTCCCCGGACTCCTAAGGTCAGCCTGGCCAATGCATGCCCGAGTCGTCACCACCACGGGCTGCCGCCGCCTTTGTGGACCTGAGGGAGGTTTGCCACCATACGACTAGTTTGATACCAGAACGGTGGTGGATCGTGGTATTGGTTTACTCTTAGCTCGGTTTCCTGATTGAAACGTCGGACTTCTTGTCAACATGGGAAACCCTTCTGGGGTATAAATCCCTCCTGGTACACATTGCAGCCCGACACCCAGGAATACCTCCCATCCACGATGAGACGGTAAAGCCTCTTCTATTTGCAGTTACCTCTTATGTAGGGCACGCAAAGTTGAATCTTTGACCAGTAGTTCACTGAGTTGCCATTTCGAATTGTCATGATTGTTCATGATTATTGCATGCAACTGGCGACACACAACTGCAACACAGATCCTTGAAAGGACAAGCTCTTCCGGTGGAATGCGTGGTGAGCTGTGCTAAAGTGTAGCAAGTAGTACTACAGATATCTCTGGATGGATAAAGCAAAGCCCCTCCTCGGGCTCCGTAATGTTTTCAAACCAAGTCCTCTCGGTATTGAGGATCCATCGTTTATTATCGAGAACATCAGTTTTGTTGGTTTTAAACGGCGGATGAGTCTTACTTTTTGTGCGGTTGCCGTGAAATTATGCGGCGTCGCGAATACATTAACGGGATTACATTTAACATAGCTGGAACAGTTTGCCAAACAACGTTTGTTCTTCAGGAGTTCGAACAATGACCACTCAACTTTTGGAAACCGTCGAATTCTACTACCCTACATAGTTTGCGTAGCTTTTACAGAACCTTGAGAGTGTTATTAGAGATTCCTATAGAATTAACTCCAGAGAATTCTTTGACGGTCAAACCATGTTGTTCGACTTCCGTATAACTGTCACCGTCAATAATAACCCATTCGCTGCACTATCGAACTTTAACATCCACGATGTGAACCTCAGTAGAGAAAGTGCTAAAAGAGAGTATCCGTGCGATCCTAAAGTCTAGAAAGTCGCTGTGGTAGTATACGCATCTCGTTTTTGGATAAAGCGTGTAGACACAAAGTTTATCGCAAAAGTTCGAGATGTGTATTTACGGTCCAGGCCAAATTTTTGTTCCAGAAGCATGGTAAAACCACAAAGCACGCCACTTTAGGTGCTGAAGTGGTCTTGAGAATGTTTTGTGACAACCTGACACATTCGCAACAATAAATTCATGGAAGTATTTGGATCTAATTCGGTGTCCGTTTTATGAGCGGACGCGAAGCTTTTCTGCTTATTGAAGAAAAACATCGAACACGAAGTTGTTACTTTACTACTTATTTATAAACAAGCTAACGTTTCGGTGGATTTCGCCATCCTCAGAGCCTGCAAAGGTTAACTTTGTGGCAATGCACCCAGCCACACCTCCATAACTAGACAGAGAATTATTTATTCTGTATTTCCTCTTTTGTGACACAGGTGTTTGGCTGGGAAGGTTGCAGTCAACTTGGCCTTTCCAGGCTCTGGGAATGATGAAATCCGCCGAAAACTTGGGTTTGTTTATAAATAAAAAATAAAATAACATCAAGGAAACTGAATTACTCCATCAATACCGAGGTTAATAGAGTCGGTCGTGGGAATTAATTGGGACTTTTTTTTATAATACAGAACTGTATATTCTTCACGACGAACATTACAAAATTATGCTCGAGAATTACTCTTCATGGAATTAGGTCGATTATATGTACAAAATATGAAATTATGCCAATCAAGGGAAACATCAGATGTCCTCGATTTCTCCTTCAGCCGCACCATCTTGTAGTAGTCCCTGCTCATCTTCACGACGATGCTGAAAAATACGCTAGGAAATACGCGTTATATTAAACTCGTTTGGTTTTAATCCTACTTTTCTATGCAACGTTCACATCGATAGACACATGGCTACAACGCTGTATAAAAATTCTAGGAATTCTTTGCAACACTTTTAACGCTGCTAATCATCGATCACCAAGTTATTTGGTTGGGCATCAATGATTTCCCCGTTCGTCCTATCGCGTGTCAGAACCATCTGGCGAGTTCCGCTAGCTCAATCGGTGGACACGAATAGTCTCAAACTTTTCGTAAAATCTTTTATTCCCATTAACGATAGAGATGTCATGAATAGCTCTCAGCGCCCCGTCATAGCATTGGTTCACATATAGCATGGCTTCTGGATGAAAATGTCCAACCTAGAATAGTAAACCCTAGTTTTCGTCTGAATCTCTTGTGCACTTACGACACATGGGAACGGATACATTCACGACGAGGCAGTAAACCACTAGAGAATAGGACTGGGAACATCACAGTTGCGACTATAACAGTTGTAATTCTCATAGGATAAAAGTTTACATTGCCGCAAATTCTGTTTGCCTAATTCTGAAACCCTCAGGAGACAGAAAATGTCTGTCATATGAAACACTTACATTTATCAAACTTACACCAGTTTTCTTAAGTATCAAATTACCTTCTTTCCACGAACTTGGTTCAAAGTGACGGGAAAGAAAATCCCACCTTTAGTATAGTGAATACAACAAAGACGACGATAACCGCGAACCAAATTAGTAGGCCAATGGTAAGCAAGAATACTCCAGATAAAAACAATACTCTTCTGCAAATATCTTTAGTCAATAAAGGCTTTGTCTTCCTCAGCACTTTAACCTACGAAAACTGTTCATTCCAATAAAGTTTCACACAATGGCACAATTTAAGTAAAATTTGTGGTCGTTGGTATATCAGAATCCCAATAGTCGGTACTTATAAAGAATTCCAGTAGTCACTAAGCTAAGGACTGTGGATTGCAAAAAATCCAAAGCAACAGGCAAAGCTGCACGTTCAGTAGTATCGATAACAAAGGAGAAACGAAAACATTACAGACCTTTACTTGATTAATCAAACTTCAAATAACAGTACAAACCCTCCATTCTCAGCCGTAGAACGTATGAGAATAAAAATGGACTCACTTTATTGAAACAAGTTGCTCCAGTTGAGTTTTGGTTTCGTTGTCAAACCACATAGTTTCGTTCATCCATAGCACAGGAAGGATTACGTTGCTCATATTTGAAGTGATTCTGTGAATGAACAGATTCGAAATCAATTGAAAACATATGGAAACCAAACGAAGACATTGAGCATTCGGTAACCTGAGATTGCCTTTCCTCATTCCCACATTAATTTGACTTATTCTTCTTGCATTTATAGGAACACCACTTAAAGGTTCAACTTCAACGAATGTATCGTCATTTTTCTCATCTGGCATATCCATACCATCGATAGAGGACTGAACCTGAAAGCACTCGAAATTCTCACTACCAAGTACATTAAAGAAAAATAAAGCAAAAACGTATTATATGTAAATGTATATACATTACATGTAACATGATCTAGAGTTCACATTGCGAGTACTTCCGTATACAGTTTGCTCCTTTTCTTTCTTCTTCACTTCACTATATATATATATATATATATATATATATATATATATATAATGCACACGTACATGATGTGTGTAGTAGATACGTGTACATATATTCATATATACATATATATATATATATTCATATATACATATATATATAGTATATATACATGTACATGCATATGTACATACATATATGAACATATATAGGCATATAGCAGTTTACCGCCTCATCGTGGCTGGGAAGTATTCCTAGGTGTCCGGCTGCGATGTACAGCGGTGGGGTTCATACCCTCAACAGGGTCTACCAAACTGAGGTGTCCAGCGTGTCCAACAGGAAGCCCAGCTAAAAGTAAACCAATACCGGGATCCACCCCCGCTCTGGTATCAAACTAGTCGCATGATGGCAAATCTCCCTCTGATCCACAACGACTCTTTATGCTGGTGACGATCTGGGGCAGACCTTAGCCAGGTTGACCTCGGGATTCCACAGAACCACAATGGCTAAACCAACAAAACCCAGAAAAGATCGAAATTAAGCTGAGGGTCGCACAGTTAGTGAAGACGGGCCATCCAAGTATTCAAGTAGGTATATATACATACATACCTACACAGAGTTGCGGGTAGCAGTGGTTATAGGTGATCTGCAATTTACACACGGTCTTTGGTTCGATCCTGCTCCCTGGGTTCATGAAACTGTCTATCCCTGTGGAGTCAGAGAAATTGGTACTAATTTTATCTCAGGTGATAGCAGGACTGATTTGGTACATCGGCAGGTTAGCGCAAGTCATTGTATACGTCGGATATGCACTCAATCACCTTAAACGGTGTTTAGTTAAGTGGCATGTACAGCTCATCCCTCAGGGATTAGTCAACGCCCAGAGCTTTTTTAGTTTCTATTAGTAAATGTGAGTATATGTACCTATATATACATATAAGCGTCCATATACATAGAAGAATAAATAACAATGAATATAATAACCTCGTCATGTGTGTTTAAAAAGTGTGCCTGTGATAAATAAACACGTGGCTTTCCTGGTAAACATCTCCCAATATCAAGAAATCCTTTGGGCAAACAGCCAGCTGAAAGCTAAATAACAGAGATGAACTTATGAACAATAAACTAATTGCGCCCATAAACATACGAATCTGAATACTGGAGTTGAAATAGGTTGGCGTGTTATTTTTGTTACAAAATCCACGATTTACTGCAATACTAGGATCAAAAATATGAGATGGGAAACCGTAGCGAAATGCCACGACATCTCGAAACTCCGACTTTCCTCGAAATTCCAAAGTAACTGTCCTTAAAAGAAATGGGAACTGTTTGAAAATAAAGATTGAAATTATCAGAAACTTCGAAACCACATGCCTGCAAATGGATCCTACAAAAATTTCCAGGTCCTGGTTCTCTTGAAGGAAAGGAGAGAAGAGCTGGCCATCAGTACCCCGAATTTCACGCGCATCAGCTGAATCCCACGTGGAATCGGGCATCACCGTCATGTTATTGTATGTGTACACCTTGAAACGTCGCGAACCAATTATCTTTGCTGTTTCTCAATTACTGATATGGATTACACGCAAAATAAAATCCTCGTTTTGAATGTTATCGACTTTTTGCATGATGCACAACTGACCGTAACCATTGGTCTCAACGCGCAAATTCCGAGCCTTTCATTCTGCCGTAAAAAGATTTCTTCGCTAGTTTTACATCCATTCGACAGCTTGTTCTTTCGCAATGCAGTTGTTCTGTTCAACTGCATCCACGACAACACGCTGTCTACACTGCACAAATTATAAAAAAATCTCTCTTTGCCTGATTTTGAATCCCGTGGCGCTTTCTCTGTATCGTGACAGTTTAACTATCATATGAAAGCACAGACCACCTTTTTAGTAGTCGTCGTTCCTCATTATTCATTTTTCTTTTCTAAATTTATTGTTCTCTTTCACAACTGCAACCCGTGTACCATCCACAAATGATCCATAAAAATGGATTGGCTTTATGCATCTAAACAGCAGAACTTGCCCTTGTTTGAAGTGATTACCAATGAAAATCCAACGGTCATGGGCTAATACACTCTGACTTTTCACTGCCAGCAGCGTCAGTAGTGACTCATCGTGACCGCCCTTATCCAGATCCACCGGTCCAATTTAGATTCATTATCGATGAGTAGCAAAAGAGGTCCAATAGGTTCACTCTCAACGAACACCCAATCGAAAATGAAGCTTAATTTGCCTGCATCAAACATAATTCAAGCCTAAGATTTATTCCAAAAAAAGCAGAGAAACACCGAAATAACGTTTTGCCAGTCTGGCAAAACCTTACCAAAGGTTCACGGAAATGCGGTTGAACGTAGGGGAAAAAAATTAAATTTGCCGCAACAGCTCAATAGAAGTGACTCAGTCACTTTTAGGAGACAAAAGAGACCGTATGCGCCGATTTTAATAAACATCCAGAACAGTGGCAAACTAGGCAGAGTTTCGGGCGGCCTCCACAAGAAATGTGCCTAATGGCTTATAAGTTAAGTACTTTGTTCCCCAGAACAATGCGGTTACATTCATGCAGATATCACCTCATGCAAGGATCATGTTATAGTTATTTAAGCCTCTTTTGATCCCAATGGAGACCTTTTAGCTTTCAAGTAGTTTAGCAGGTTTCGGTTATGTGTGAAACACATTGAATGGTTCTTTGTATCCAAAAACAAAGAAAAAAGAACCTTGCTTATTCCGAAGGCGTCGTCTAGACCAGTAGAGACTTCATATAGACCATCGTCGGTTCCGTTTTGCTAAAGAACAGAGTTGCCACAGAAATATAGAATTGAAAAAGCAAACATATCACTACATCAGTATGGTTATATATAAATACCCCATAGAAAAATCCAATATTTTTCGGAATTTTGACAATATCGCACAGGTTTTGGAGCCATTTGTGTCCACAAATATAGTCCAAAAGTGGGTCATGGTAACCTTTAAACAACGCCTCCTCTACGGTAGTCTGAAATGCTTATGAGAAGTGATGGGTGGCCATCATATTGGACATGAAAGACTCTTCACGTACACGAATCACATGAAACTCACACTAACAAAAGGTGACTCCGTTTTAACTGCAGCCAAAACAGCTGTAACAACAAACTTTTGTAGAAATCCTTGCAAAGCGAAGTCCACCAACTTCTGAAGTGAAGAAGCATTCAATAGATGTAAGAATTTTCTCCAAATGAAAAATACGTACTTGAAAAACAACATTTGGAATGACAACTCTTCGACCAAGGATACACTCCGGACACGAAAGCGAATCATTGAAGACATAAACGTGATTATTTCGATAGAAAACTCTCGATTCGTTTCTTACAAACTGATAAGGAGACTTCCACTGATGCTCTCTGGATAAATGAAAGCGACATCTCTACGAAATAACCAACGATTTGTAGCGCCAAAACCACAATTCAAACTAGGAAAAGCTTACATGAATGTAAACGGCCCTACTTGTCGCACTCTAGGTTTTGCTCCGCGGAGAACTTCTGCCTCATTCACCAAGTCAAACATCCAGATTTGCAGCTCCATAAAATATGCTGGACGAATCCATTTCTCGGTCATTGGATTCAGACGTCTAGAATCATTGAAATTCTCGAACCCAATGTAATCTCTCTGGAAGAGGAGAACTTTACAAATGTCCAGTAAACTGTGAAAAACGAGAGAAACAAACTGACCGAGAGCACGGTCTTGTTCACAATGCCTTCGATAACGGTAAGGACCACGACGCCGATAATCACAGCCACTGAGCCGATAAGCACTGAGCACGCCAGTGTCACTCTTCGACAAAACGACATCCTGGCTCACTTGTGTGACCCTGAACGTGTTCAGAGCTGAAGACGGATGTCCCAGACATCACATGTCAACAATAAGACGAACCTGTATCGATGGCGCATAACAAATGACTCAGCGCTGGCGTGACGGCCCGACTGTCGTGGGCGGGGTTCACCCGAGTGGAGTGGGGCGCACGGACGAGTCGCCACAGGGCGCTCTTCTTCCGTCGTAAGCTCGTGAACCGCGGCAAGCAACAGACAGTAGTTTCTCGAGTAGCGGTGGGGGGACGGTTGAGAGGTTGAGAACTCCGATGATCTTTTTCGCAACCCGTCTTCGCATCTAGTACGCTAATACCAGTACCGTTTGATTGGATTCGATTCGTTTCCTCGCTTCCATCGTTGTGGATTCGGCTGCTGCTTGAGGACTACTGTCTTCTTTGTGAACATCCCTGAATGCCGAATGTCGGTTTAGTCTATTCTCTCTAGAGTTTTGCGATAAATCGCTACTTTCTTGATGACCAAAAACGAGGTCGTTGATCCAAAATTTTGCCATCAAGTAACAAGGAAGTACATGGAAGGTGGTTAGGGGTCGCCTCCAACAAACAACCTCTTCGTTTACTTTGCGATAGACTGACAAATTATCCACAAGCATACCTAGTTCCATCGTTCGGAGCTCAGTAAGCAATATGTGGGTATCAAACGCCAGGCGTAGTGAAATAAGTGGGCTTCATTCCATTAACTCCGAAAGAGCTCGCGGTACTACAGTGTTTGGTTGGACGAGTACGGAGAGGCTGTTGAAATCTCAGGGCCATTCTGGGGTGCCTAAATCTGGTAGAACTATGGTGACGACTTGTGCCTATAGTATACGTTGATTTGTATCTGATTCCTCTATAGAGGACCTGATCATGCAGACAAAAATGGATGAGATACAACGTCATCGGACTGGCTGAGACGAGAAGACGCCACCTATTCAACGCCGTCTATGACACATGAAAAGAACTATTTCTCGGAACATGCGACAATGGATGAGTCGGTGACGTCAGCACGAGTTCGGCCAGGAACTCGATTCATTTCAACAGCCGAATCGGACGTTTATGATTAAAAAGACGTGGATCAATTCCGGCTTTGACAACCTTTGTCGTTTACGCGCAGACATCAACCTGTGACCAAGAAGAAGCCGAAGCCTTCTATGTGGACTTGGAGAAGTTCTACAGAGAAGACCACACATTCTTCAAAGTCATCATTGGAGATTTCAAGGCCAAGATCAGACCAAGAAGAACATCTGAAGAACGTCACATTGGGACCCGCGGATTAGAATGGAATGGGTTCACGGTTGCAGAGATGTGAATCGATACGGCGGAGACATTGTTCGTTAACTACCCACTGGCATCAAGCTATGATGAAGACGAAGTCAAAGCGTTCTGTATGGTTATATATGGATTTGGAGGTTTTGCAGAGAACGCCATACATTCTTTAACGTCATCATTGGAGATTTTAAAGCTAAAGCTGGAAGAGTAACTTCTGAAAAACGTCACATTGGGACGCACGGAGTGAAATGGAAAGAGTACGAGATCAAGACTCTCCATGGTAATTTGCAATTCCAGATGGTTCACTCTCAGTGCAGGACGTGAGTGTCTCCCAACAGAGAGTAGCATAACGAAATAGACCGATCACATTATAGTAAATCGGTTCTACCTAACTGATTTAGCTGTTATCTCGAAGTTCTACACAGGATCTGACCATCGCCTCCTTCGTGCAAGATTCCATTTTTCGCGGAAAGCAGAGAAAGCCACTAAGTTCAAAAACGAATTCCAGCAATCACTATAAACTGGGGCTTATTCAATTCACTAGTTGGCTGTTGCGAAGGTGCCGTTCTCTGTAATATTGACAAAGAATACGATCATTTCATTCGACATTTTAGCGATACGACAGCTGAGAGTTCGAAAGTCACCAAGAGACCTCTGTCTTCAGAAACACTAGCTGATACGTCAGCGTGGAATCGCATGAGCTGCAGGCAGCCGCCAACTAACGTCCGAACTTGCAAAACAATGCAGACAGGCGATAAAAGAAGACCTTAAAGAGAGAACAGTAGCAGTTATAGTCGAAACTGCATAGGCTGGGAAGTGCGTCGATAAAACCCACAGAAATTTCGCTAGTTACAAGACCAAAATAATTGTACTTCGTTTACTGGTGCCCTTTCGAGTTACTCAACGATCGAAGGGACGACAGGTGATAAAGGCGGCAGGCACGATCAACGTATTGCTGACTATGCACACTTAAACCAATGCATATACGGTCAACAGTCGTTAAGCCTTTGAATAAATATATCTCCGCTTACGGAGTTCTTTATTAAATGAAATGAAAACTCTGCATTTTTGCCAAGATGTAGGTTTAGTTGTCGAATCAAAGTAAGATGTTAGACCTTTGGAGGTTAAAATAATCCCTTCCTCTTGTTTTTCTAAACTCGCGTTTCAAGCAGCGAAGATCTATTGAACAAGTACGATTTCATCCAACATGATACCACGGCTTGTGGCACAGTGGCCGGTGGCATCGTGCAACGCACACGTGAAATCGATCCCCGTGCCCATGTCCCACCAAGCTATCTATCCTTCCGGGGTCGGCAAATTTGCACCAGACCTGTCTGTGAGGATAACAGCACTGGTTCGAGAGGTAGGCCAACGCGAGTTATTGTAAAGGCATTCAATCACCTCCAAACGATGCTTAATGAAGTCGAATGCATGGCGCATCACTCAGGGATTGAACAGCGCCTAGAGTTTTATCTTTTAGCTTTATGACACCATGGCATCGGCGAGCGCATCGTTGCTGCCGTGTCTGCGTTAAAGATACCAGAATTTTTTGTTGTACCGAAATCTTTCCAATTGAGCGAAGAAAATTGAGACGAATTCTTTCCCAAAGTGATCCTTTCCATGCGCTCGTCCAGTCTTTAGGTCTCTAGCTATTTTCGTTATTGGAAAATTATCAAGGGTTATCGACAACCCGCTAAGGTCCGTCATTTGCCAAGAGACAGTACTTGATTGTCATTTGATTTCAAATCGATGTGGTGAATCGTGTGGAGTCGATAGATAGAAGAACACTGCACGTATGTTGCGAAATCGACTATCAATCGCCAATAACACCATGGTGGGATGACGAATGAGTTTTTTCGCTACGTACAGGGGAATATTTGAAAGGACTTAGAGGATAGAAGACCAAAATATGGAAGTGGCCAAAAAAAAGTAAAAGAACTGAACTATGACGCGAGAAGTGCAGAAAAAGAGAGCAGGGTTATTTAATGGGTGGGGATTAGATAGACGGTACCGTTGAGACTACACCAGCTCATAGCAAGTGCAGTACGAACCAATTCTCAACCAAACGCGGCAGCCACACGGATTTGGCCATTGGACTCTAAAAACTTATGAATTACCTTTCCAAAGCTTTAGTTTTTTCACTTTAGAACTTCTGACACTTCTAGCTTCTTCTTGATCCCGAAATATTTTGTCATTTCAGTGATGCTGAGATAGTTCCCAGGATCGACTATCAATTAACCTCGGCATTGGAATATGAATGCGCCGTTTTCTTGTTCAGCATTCGCGAGGTTGTTAAACAGCATACATTTACTTCCATAGAGAAACACAATACAACAACAGCTTCTCGAAAAACCCACCACTTTTTACGTGACTTCCAATGAAGAAGTTTAGAACAGCTGATTATAGTTGCATATGGTTGATGACTGCACCATCCCACATCAAAAATCGATGCGAACGTACGGGATCAGGTCGCGTATGACCTCCGGGCATTCATTCCTGCTATTCATTGTAGGGTTTTTGGCATTTATCCAAAAACGCTCAAGAAGTTTTCGCGCTGGTGTTTTAGTCTCCTGTGTAAGAATATTCACTTTTATATGGCTTCAAAATCGTCTCCGCTGTGCTTTTGTATCCTTTGTGTGCCTAGTGGGGTGCTTCGTCTTAGTTTTCGTTTGCCATGTAGGTGTGTAGCTGTTTGCCATGTGTTGTAGGTGGATACATAAAAGTTTGCCCGTTTCGCCAATATATTCATCTCTGCAATCATTACAAAAAATCAGGTATATCGTACCTGAACTCATGCAATCACCGTCCCTGCCGTAAGGGCAAATTACGCAATTTGTTGTTTCACACAGACGGTCATACAGGCGGTTGCGAACTAACTGGCGACGTAGAGTAGCCGGTGGTATTTCAACTATCGCTACCGGTTCCTCTAGACTTGCCCTTCTTAAGCATCGTTTTATAGCTACGCTTACTTCATCGCTTATAAAAGGCAATATGAACGGGACTTTCTTTTGGCCAAGTGTTTCGCATGAGCGCGTCGTTCTCCTTCTAAACTTATTTCGTGGGGTTACTATTTCGTAGCCATTGGAGATGGCTATTTGCCGGGCCAAGTCGCGCGATTCTTCCTTTAGTTCCCTAGTAGTGCACACAGAGGTGGCTGTTCGAAGCATATTTCTCACAAGCGCCCTCTTAGTGTGTGAAGGGTGGGAAGAAAGGAAATGGACAAGGATGTTCTTGTTACTTGGCTTTCGGTACCACTTTGTCAGGTAACCGCTACTTGATAGGTTTATTTGAGCGTCCAAAAACGGAAGCCAGTTTTTTCTCGGTTTCTCCCGGATAAACTTTATGCACTTAGACTGCTCGTTCAAAAATTCAAAGCATTTGTACATCTCCTCCTGCATAGAGAAGACGACAAAACAGTCATCTACATATCTGCAGTAGAGTAGTGGCCGGAGATCGAGAACAGGGGCTTCTATCTTTGACATAAACACAATGGCAAGGCTTGGTGCCAATCGCTGTCCCAATGCCAACCACCTTATTTGCGCGAAATATTTCCCAGACCATCTGAAAATCGAACAGTGTAGGCACTCCTTTAAAAGAGCCATTAGCTGCTGGATGGACAGGTTTTTGACCGTTCAAATAAACCTATCAAGTAGCGGTTACCTGACAAAGTGGTACCGAAAGCCAAGTAACAAGAACATTCTTGTTCATTTCCTTTCTTCCCACCCTTCACACACAAAGAGGGCGATTGTAAGAAATATGCTTCGAACAGCCACCTCTGTGTGCACTACGAGGAAACTAAAGAAGAATCGCGCGACTTGGCTCGGCAAATAGCCATCTCCAATGGCTACGAAATAGTAACCCCACGAAATAAGTTTAGAGGGAGAGCGACGCGCCCACGCGAAACACTTGGCCAAAACAAAATCCCGTTTATGTTGGCTTTTATAAGCGATGAAGTAAGCGTAGCTACAAAACGATGCTTGAGAAGGGCAGGTCTAGAGGAATCGGTAGCGATAGTTGAAATACCACCGGCTACTCTACGTCGTCATTTAGTTCGTAACCGCCTGTATGACCGTCTGTGTTAAACAACAAATTGCGTAATTTGCCCTTACGGCAGGGACGGTGATTGCATGAGTTCAGGTACAATATACCTGATCTCTTGTAATAATTGCGGAGATGAATATATTGGCGAAACGGGCAGACATTTGTGAGACTGTGAGAGAAGACTTTACGACTGTCAACAGAACGGTTTTATCAGCTTGATAAAAAAACCGATTGAAATTCCGGTAGACTAGCACCTTCCGATGACGTCATGCTGTGCGTTCTTTATGCTGAAGAGAGCTGATCGGCTTTTGATAAGAAGATAAGAGGATAACCACCCCAACACCACGAAGCCTGTTTAACATACAACGCTCGACGTTCAAATTTGCACGCTTGCCGTTCAAACAGCACATGAAAAGCGGCAACACTGGTTTTTGAACAACAGACGTTAGTTTTCGATATCTAAAGGAAATGTGAGGTTCAGAATATCACAGAGTTATTGAAGAGTCTTTACTTTGTCAAAGTAGCGGTTTTTTTTATTTTGCTTTGTTTTGTCCGTCTTCATGTCAACTGTGCGGATCCCAGCACTTCTCACTTCCAATGCGTTCCCTCGCTTAGATCGTCCACGAAAGTCTTCCAAGTTTTTACGTGTGGTTACGGTTGCTGCTTGAGGATTTCCATTCCATCTTGAATGTCGTAGAATAATGGTCGAGTCTATTCTTCCTGAAGTCCTGAGATACCCGGGGTGGAGCGTTCCCACCTGGGTTGCAGAGAGTGGTTTTTCCGGGAAAGTCCGGTAGCAATTTCTCGACTCCGGAGGGGTGAGAGGCTTGCTGGGAGGCATTTAAACGACCCTTAAATTCTGAAAAATTCTAACCTTAAATGTATGTATATATATATATATTATCCTATGGTGTATACAGACATATATATATGCATATATGTATATGTTATATCCTCCCAACGGTTTACCGCCTCATCGTGGCTGGGAGGTGTTCCTGTGTGTCGGACTGAGATGTACAGTGGGGGAATTCGTCCTCCCGGCAGGGTCTCCCAAACTGATAAGGAGTCTGGCGTTTCCATCAGGAAGCCTAGCTAAGAGTAAACCAATACCAGGATCCACCACCATCTTGGTATCAAAGTCGGATGGTGGTAAATCTTCCTCTTATCCACAAGGGCTGCGACTGCCTGTCGTGGTGATGACCTGGGACAGACTTTGGCCAGGCTGTCCTCGGGATTCCAAGGAACCACAGTGGCCTCACCAGCAAATCTCCGAAGAATCGAGATTGTGCTGGTATCCGCGCAACCAGTGAAGATGGGCCGTTCAAGTATCAAGTATCAAGTATATATATATATATATATA
>UYYA01004821.1:0-18652 GCA_900624975.1 Angiostrongylus costaricensis | reverse complement strand
AAAATATATATATATATATATATATATATATATACCTACTTTTATTGGAAGGCGAAATCGCCGAAACGTCAGCCATCGACGAACAACGCCGAGAGCAACGACAACAACGACAACGAAGACTTATACCAGCCTCGCATTGGCTCAAAAAGAGCAGTTTATAAGATCATATAAATAAATATGACCGATTAACTTTGGTTAAGAACACGTCCGCCCAACGTGTAGGTGACCGTGCTAGGGGACGCCTGCATTCTCGTGGAGTCCGTTTTACAGTTCTTCTCGTCCATCTATCGTCCGCTCTTCTCATTGTACGACCAACCCATCTGCCTTTCGCTACCGATGTGTATTCTCCTGGATCTCGAAGATGTGACAGATTTCGAAGATCAGAGCTTCGCTTGCCGGCTAGATATTGAGAGTGCTGGCTATATTTCAGAAGACATTATTCACGCTCTCTGTGACTAGTGCAAAGTATTCTTGACGTGGTTGAAGTACCAGCCCACGTCTTAGCAGCATAACAGAACGCTGAGCGGACCGTTGAATCGAGAAGGTGAGCGTGGATTTTCGGGTGCTTCAGTTGATCGGTGGCTTCTTTGCGAGGCCCGAATGCTGCCCAAGCTGCTCTTCTTTTTCTGATCGCCCAAGATATGCGTACAAGGTGGTCCCTGCAATCAAAGAACCATCCATTTCAACTTGTTCGGCTTCGGTCAATGAGTTTTTCATGAGCTGGGTCTTCTTCAGGTTTACGCTTAGTCACGTGTTTTTTCAGTTTTTGTTGAGCTCAACGATCATCGTCTGTGCTTCACTGATGCTTCACGAATAGATGACGATTTCGTCATCGAAACGAAGGTTTGATAGAAATTTTCCATCAATACACATACCTTTCTCATCCCAGTGGAGTGAATGAGTGGCTTCATCATCCACTTCGCTGCGGCACTAAACAGCATTGACGATATTGTATCGCCTTGTCGAACCCCATTTCCTAGAGGTATCGTTGGAGGTCGATGGAAAGCTGCATTTTCGTAGTGTCTTTCTCATAACGCTCAGACAGAGTTCTTACGGAGGACGGGTTCACTCCGTAGTCAACGAGCGCTGAGAGGATTGCATTCATTTCGACACTGTCAGATGCTTTTTCATAGTCGACAAAAGTTAGGACTACCGGTAGGTGGTATTCTCGACAAATTTTAGTGACCCTGGGCGCAGTCTGGATGTGGTCCATGCAGCAAAATCCTTGTCGAAATCCTGCTTGCTCGGCTGTTTGCGCCTCATCCAATGTCTTTGATATGCGCAAGAGCATAATCTTCGTGAAGAGCTTGTAGAGTATACTCAACAAGCATATCGGCCGGTAGTTACGAAAATTCTTTCGGTCACCTTTATTGGGCATGATGACCGTGTACCACGTCCTCTACTGGTCTGGGATTTTTTCCTTCTGAAAGTAGGCTATCACATGGCTTGAGAGAAGTACATGCAAGTTGTGGCTTCCAGCTCTAAGGAAGTCGGTGGTAATATTATTGGGTCCTCGAGCTGTGCCTCTTTTCATGCTTTCTATCGCAACTCGAACCTCCGACGGAAGAATTCCAAGTGGTTTTTCTCCAATCTGAGACGGGGATTGTGGAACGGAAAAGGTTGGTGTAGAACAATTCCCTTATTAATTCCATATCATGGCGGGTGGCGGGAAGCTTTGACGATCCCATCTTCGTTCATCATGGCTGACAGCGGAACATTATGCTCACACATCTCCCGATGACATTTTTCCGGACTGCTTCATTTCTCTATTGCTTCCAGTAGTTTCTTCTGCATGTACCGATGTAGACCTTTCTGCAAAGCTCTTCTGCATCTGGCATTTATTACTAGCCATGTTAAACGCTTTGCAGTAGGATCAAGCTTCGGTTTCTTTCTCTTTTAGAGTAAGTCTTTAGTAGTAATGGAAATGCAGTCCGATCTTCTTGCTTGAGGAACTGAAGGGAATTCGGCACGGTTTTTCAGTCCTTCGACAAGCAACTCGTAGTCTTCGGTCGGGTCTTCTTTAATCCGCCAGTTACGTTTGGATAGGAATTCGTTCAGAATGTTCTCATCTCATAGAGACAAAACTTTTTCCTCGTGGTCGAAGGCAGGAATTCATTTCCAAATTATGGCTAACCCGAATCTTTGCGGGAAGAACGCGGTGATCGAGACAAGTACATAATGGCGGGTCTATAGATGTGCCAATATATCATCTGTTTGTTAGAATGCGGTCAAGCACCGCATGAGTCACGTGTCATTAGAAGACTCCCACGTCCAGCGGCTGCTTTCTTTTCTCTGAAAAAACGAGTTTACATCGAAGAAACGTGCTGCAGACAGGAGTCCTGAAACGCGGTTTGCATTTTCATTTCTTTCTTCTAAACTAAAATTTTCAGTCATGTATTCGCTCTCATTAGCCTTTGCTATTCTGGCATTGACGTCTCCGACAAAAAATTTAAAATACGCTTTATCATTGCGGATAACTTCCTCCAACTGATAGTAAAACGTATCTAATTCCCACTCATCAGTTTCATTGGTAGGAGAATAGCATTTGATAACTACGGTCTTCTTATGACGCGTCAGTTGAAGACGGAGGACGGCCATTTGAGAGGGGAGGATCTTGTACGAGTCAACGAGATGGACATTGGACAGGTGGACGATAAAGCCTGCGCCGCCATTTCAGGACGAGGACGAGTCCTTTTCTCCGCGGATGACCCTTGTCATTCTGCGTAAAAAATACGGTTATTTAGTACTATAACACATAGTAATATTTGAACTACGCCCTACCCTCCCCATAGGAAAATGGTTTCAGCAAGGTGATACCATGTAACAAGAGCTGTTTACGGCAGCATTGCAATGAGTGATGAGTCGTTCGGTTGGGACGAAGTGGTCGTAAGTATTGAAAGCAAATAATGCCGAAATATGCCGACAAAATCTTCCTCTTTTCAGGAAGCACCAACGTAACAAAGATTATACTCAAAGAGCTCAACGAGTGAAGAAAAAAAGATAGAAATGGGCGCAAATCTAGGAAAACTCAGTTCCTTCAAAACTCATAGTGCAGAGGTAACCAAATGGAAACAGATGGCACGTCGGGCCTTTTAGAGAAATGGTCGACCAACTAACGGACCTAAAATTCCGCACTAACCAACTGTCTTCTCAGGGCTTTGCTTTATACCTGAGACATTAGTTGACAAACCTTGCCCGAAAATTTTACGCGCAACGCCTGTATAACCCTGCGAAATGGAGTCTGAAATAATATAACTGGTACACACAACATTTTGCCGGATTCCGTAGTTCAGACCTCATTCTGTTAAGATCAACCAAGGTGCAAGCATTCTTTAGAAGGAGTCTGTGCAAGATAGGTGGATATCTCGTGGCTAGCATTCATGGACTGTATTTGCAGAGGAAAACGACTTCAAAAATATGCTGAGATCTAAAGGACCCGAAAGTCAGCGCTCACCTTTTCGAATCAACAGTCGTTTTAACGCTTTGTTATGCTGCACAGACATGGGCTGATACTTTAATCACATAAGGAAGTCTGCGCACCATTCACAACGACGTCTTTTGAAATTTAATCGGCAGACACAACGTCTAGCCACAATTGGAAGCTACGATGTTCAAAATCTATCTCATTTTTGAGAATCAAGAGAGCACACATCGACAACGAAACATAGATGGGTCGGTTATACATTGAGAAGAACAGACGACATGCGGATGAAAGGAACTGAAGACTGGACTACATGCGAACCTTAGGACGACCACCCAATCGTTGGACGTACGTGTTCGTAACTAAAGCCAATTATTGACTGGACACTGCGTATTATATATCGGGTGATATATATATATATATATTTGTATATACTGGTTGATTGCTGATGGCACTGATCAATAGAAAACTAGCTGAGAGACAGCGAAACGAAGGACCCGCATGGTGTGTTGGTGAGTGCGTTAGCCTCCGGAAACGGTAATAGCGCATTCGTTCCTCACCGCAGACACTTGCATTCCGGAGTTTTGCAAATAACTCAGCATCGTTGTGATTGTATCACACATGATACCTTGTCGTGGGAAATTGCAATAGGTAGTAAATGGAAAGTTAATATTGTAAAGTCAATTAGTTGTACTCGCGTCTGCAGTTGTTTTATAGATCACCAATTTCAGATATGAAACTCGCATCCTCCACCCGCCCCAGCGTGCTCGAACCGAACCACCACCATGCACGATGATTGCACGGTAAGGAAACGAATGAGGAATGTGCTGAGGTGCACATAACTCGTGAGGCGTCGGTGTCCAAGTAAGTTGTGTATAAATATTTTTGTTGTAATCAAACTTGAATTCCTATCACGCTGCTTACAGACATTGGAGAAATAGTGGAATTCCTCTATTATAGCACCAGCTCACTCTTTCTACATTATATGCACGTATTTAAGCCTTCTATTTCGGCAGGAGGGATATAGGTGTCGCACTGCGATTTACAGCGTGAAGTATATCCCTCCAGTAGTGTCGTTAGCCAAGCTGAGAAGTTTTGTATTTCAATCTGATGTCAATTAAAGAGTAGATCTACTTCACGACATGCATCGCTAAATAGCTGTAGTTACCTTTTCGCCTTTTAAAACAAAAATGAAGGACCTAATACTAAAATTGTCTTCCATTCCCTTTCTCTTAAGTGCGTGGAGTTCACCGAACAGGTCTTGCAGGCAAGAGTAACGATTGAAAACTTTACTGGTACTCGGCTGAGTTCCTCGATAACAAATAGGATAGCAGATGACAAAGGTAATCCACATTTATTTATGCCCTATGTTTTTTATATTAAACGAGAGATGTCCGTATTAGGGGCCAATTCTAGACCTTTCGGCTCTAATTACTTCTAAGCTTAGGAGAAATACTAAAAGCTTGTGTATCAAACTATCCAACAGTGAATTTAAATTTATATTCAGCAGTTTGTGAGCGCTAAGTGATGATGGACGGTGATCTTAAAACTCTTTTAACCTGTAATAAATGAACCTAGTAGTTAGGCAATGCAACACAGGGCAGTTGAAACATACGAAGCGTTTACAAATTACATCAATGAACATGTGGAAATGAAAGATAAAGAAAATAATCAGACAAAAAAATCAAATCTGAATACAAGTCAGCTAGTAGATAGTACTATATCATCGAAAGCAATTAGTGAAGATCCGGAGTGCAGAATGAGATGACTGAGAAGACAGGGTGATAATTAAAAGAGCCATCTGAAGGCTCGGCGTACCATCGCTGGCACGGCGGACCACTCGAATGTGATGGCTTTGTCGTCAGCGGACTTGATCGTAGCCTACAGAACATAGAGCCATTTTTGGAGTGCCTTCATTAGGAAGGGACTTTTTGTGATAGAAAAATTATTTATACAGTGATTCATTGAAAAGAATATTTAAGACTTTTCACACTAGTAATGAAAACATTATCGATAAGACCGTGAAAATACACGGCTTTCATCTAAACGAACACTCGGATTGAAAAGTGAATTTAGATCGTACTTATACACAATACATTTCGTGTATACAAAAGAAACAGAATGTCCAATAAACGAATGAACTGATTTGAAAATTGGACTATAACCAAGGAAAGGGAAGCGTTACGTCATGACAAACCTTATACTTCGTCTTTTGCTGCGATTGTCCAGCAGTTTCCAATTTCCCAGCTGCTTGTTTAGCATTGGCGTGGAGATAATGCGCCAAAAGCTGAGCTATTCGATCAAATCTAAAAATCGGCTATTAAATGACATTTCTAAGCATCTGATTTGTAATATACGAAGAAGCAAGACCGGACTAAACCTCGAGTACAACTACAACGATGCTGAGATATCAGTAAAACTCGGGACCTCAGTTGGGATTCAAACTCGCGATTACCCTTTAGGAAGTTCACGTGCCATACACCACGCTAATCAAGTCCCGAATAAACCCCGACTACTTCGTTGTTCGGCTTATTTAGCACTTTTCACTCAACGTTTTGGTAACACAGCAAATGAAACACGCTTATTTCCATAGAATTCTGAATTAACAGACATTGAATTCTGATATAACGATTCCAATTCATCATGGAATTGAAAAACCAATACCTCTGAATTTCGAGCATTGGACATAAGGACAATGGATCCTTAGCTTGCTTAAAATAACCAGACAAGAACTGAAATGTAAACAGGTTCGGCTACAGCTGAAACTTACGCATTGGCTGCATTCACACAAGTGTTGGTGTCCAACGGATCTCTAGTCATTCCGTAAGGGCATGCACAATAATGTCCGCCAGGAGTGTTAACGCATCCATGTGAACAACCACCATTGTTCACAGCGCATTCGTCCACATCTAAGTGATTAACTATCAATAAACTAAATGTTACTGTGAGAGCAACTTAATAGTTGCTCTCTCAACCACTGAATGTGCTTAGCTACAAACTAAATTCCATTACCGTAGCACTGTCCTCTTTTGAGGACATATCCAGGTGGACACCTGCCCGCATGTGCGTTGACCTGGAAAAAATGCTAAGTATGGTGGGTGGAGTGACGTAAGAATTACGGGTTTGTTCATGACTGATCGAATGACAATGGTGGTGAAAGAAGTACAAACAGAGAAATGCTGTGAAATGAAGAAGAATGTGGAGAGGAACTAGCTGAATTCGATAATTTGTTCGAAGTTTTTAATCGAGAGCATATCCAAACGAGGCACATGTGTTAGCCTATTCACAAACTAGAATTGGCCCCTAATACGGACAAAATAAATAGTGATTGATGGCAGCATTAAGTAAAAAACTAGCCGAGAAAAACGCAGAGCAAGGGCCTCCGTGGTGCAGTATGTAATGCAGGAACCCCCGCAAAGGGAAATCGTGGTTCGACCCGGCCTAGCGTCCAAGTTTTATGAATATCTCAGCATCATTGAGTGTAAATGGTGATTGTTAAGGTAACTTTGATACAAGTTTCAAATATGTATGGACATTTTGATGTGTACTGAAATGTCAGAATATCGGATTACAGCAAACGCAAATAACTTTGCATAACTTTCTATCCACTATCCATCACTTTTTACGAAAGGTTATTATGTAAAATACAACCAAAATAATGCTAAAATATTTGCAAAACTTAGACCCCAGGCCAGATCGAACGGCGATGAAAGGGTTTCAAGCGGCTCACATGTTACGCACGGCACTATTGAAGCTTTCGTTCTGCCTTTCTGGCAACGAACTCTATTCAATGACAAATTTGCTACATGTTGCCCTGTTTCCTCGCACTATTTATTAGGCATACAATGTTCGTATATCTTAGGGTCTTACTTGCTTTTTAAAGTCCGGGTAAACAAGCCCTAAACTCTTTAAGCACATCGGATGGCTGGGGATGTGGAAGGCGGTTGCTTACCTTGCAAGGACATTCCTCTTCAGTCGCCGGTGGAAGAGTAGTCATCGGACGATATGTGTCAATAGAGTAGTCGCACGACGGCTTTAGTACTGCCTTTCCGTGATCACACAGGCAATTACATGGAGCTATTTCCACTGGCTGATAAACATCAGGCGCTGTGGTGTCTGAAATGGTGGTCATTAACGACGCCAAGGAGGGGTGTGTGAAGAAGCGGATTTTCCGCAAATATCTGTTGATAAATAAAGTGGTAAATGAAAGTACAGTATGCAACGATATTCTGCGTGATTATAAAAATATTCTCCCATATCATAGGCTGCTCGTAGCCGTGAAACGTTCCTCGATGGAGAATTTCGATGTACAGCGAGTGAGAAGAACTAATCTAGATACTGGGATCATTCAGGCTGAAAAGGAGTTCGACATTCCATACGCAAGGACAGTAAGGGGTAGAATAATCCCAAGAGTTACAGAGCACTGAAACAGACATTATCGCGAATTAAAAATCTCCCTTCTACCAATAAAGGGCAGCGATTGCTTGTCATCACAACCAGGGAAAGCGTTAGCACAAGCACCTTATGAGCAAGGGAATTCTTGTACTACCATCAAGCTACCACCCAAATGGAAACCGTGCTTGCGGCCGAATGGTCCTGCATAAGCTGTCGTTGAACAAGGTAAAGTTTGGTATGGAAAAGATATGGAAGCTGTGATGTTTTAGAATCTAAAAGAAAGTATTTCCAAGAAAGAAATCATCCATTGGAGAGGAATATTCTTTTAAAAAGTGTCTGACGACTGAAACAAATTCACAAAAGTTCGAATTTTAGGCAGACTCATTTCCTCACTTTTGTTTAGTGTGGCTTGAGCACAGTTCTCGTTTTCAGGTAAAGGAACTGAGCTATTAAGTTTTGCATTAGATGCCGTCACACAGACTGTGTATACGTGATCCGTTGGCAGATTCTGAAAGAAAACGATCTGTTTGTCTCTTCATAAGAGACAACTCAAACCATTTACCTCTATGACTGTTCCAAAACTGTCCCTACAGGTGGCGGACAGTTTCTGCCAGTGGTCGGTAGGAATTGAGTAGTCGTGAGTATAAAGAATAGTGTAATTCTGAAATCGACAGTTAAGATCGTTCATAAAAATACGATGGTAAAATGCTTTAGCAAGCCGCTATGTGTCATGATAGTGGCAGTACAAGACACGATGAGTATGAGTGCGTGAAAGCTGAGTACTTGTTCATAAAGTTGTGAAGGTGAAATTCCACCACAATGAAGTTCTGAGCACGAAAAGTTATACCGATTTGTTATTGGTGCAACATGTCCATGAGACCAAGAGCGAATTTGGTGACAGCGGAACCACCTCGATATTCGTCGGCACCGATATGCTGGCAGGCATAGCTAAGAAATAAGACAAACCATAGTTGATTGCTCAGCAAAAGCAAAAAGCAGTGCTGAACGCTTACGAGTAGTTCTGCGTGTTAACACGGCTTTTGCTCTAGTCGATGGTGAAGTGACCTTCGCTGTGCTCGCAGTGACATAGTCGCAAATAGCATAAACAAGCCAGCTGTTGAACAGCTCATTCGGGGATGTCCAGTCTAGATGAATCACTCTGGAAATAATTTAAGTGAAATATGAACACACATTAGTTAGTGTTTGTCGGTAATCGGTGGCGCAAACCTCGTGCCCGCACCAGCCATGTTTGTGAGCAGATTCGTCGACGGTTTTCTAACAGACAAACCGATGATGTTGTTACTGAAGTCACCAGCTGCGAACTCTGCTGATGGAAGAGCCGAATCACTGAAACTACTATCATATAACAACGGATATTGCTATTAATTGCTGGAAGTCGTAATTCTTTCTACAAGAGAGGTTTCTTTGATATAGATTAAACAAGGCTCAACAAAATTTTCGTAGAGGAGTTTGCACTAAAGAGCAGTTTAGATTCAGTACTTCTCACACCAGTTCATATATTTATCCGGTCTCCCAGAACCAATGGAGTATGCACCTGATATGAAGGAGCTTCATGTGGTGGGAAGGTTCAATAAAAGACGGTTCAGGAGGCAGAAAAGACTACGAGAGGATCTCAGCATGGCAAACGGGACTATCTACAAGAAAAGCGGATCTGAGTGTAATATAGGCCAACAAGTTGTGTTAGTAGCTAGGAACGATGACTGAAGAATAATCATAGAGCCATTACGAACAACATAGTTGCTTTCATAGAACACGGCCAGAAGGGAAACGAAATAGACAGAGGGTATATTGGATTGTAATGCTATCTGTGAGAATGAGTGATATCGGTATTAGAGAAAACTTTATAATTTGATTTCATCTTTGTCCAACACATGTAGAGCAAGTCCTGAAACCTAAAGTGCTGGTAGCGGATTTCGTCCTATAGTTTGGTGAATCGATTCAGCATTACATTGAACAGTGAAGTTCGAGCAGAAGTCACTAAAAGTTACTAAAGCCCAAAATAAGGTGTGATGGCCGGACTGATAGGTGGAAACATCGGAGTAACTCATAAATCATAAGAAACAGATAGCATTCAAAAACGAGTAGAAAGCCTGTAGATGCCGACCGATGAGCTCCATAATAATAAAAAATAATTCGTGCGTTTCAAAATACGTGAGAAATTACAGTTTGCAGCGCTAGAGGTTCAGAATGAGTGAATGAGTCGCGTCAATACCAATTTCCCTTTTCAAGGCCCATGTTTCTTTGTTTTCGTGTTACGAAAGACATCTCACACAAGACTTGTGCTTTAAGCAAATCGTTTTTATAATCTGTAGAGCTGCTCATTCCTTTTCAGAAGACAGAAGACTACTATCAGCACAGAATGATGACATTAGTAAATTAAGGCCATTCTCATTCCAGGAAATCCAAGCATTCGCTTAGTTCCACGAGCTTGCGATGTTTGAAACGGTTTAACCTACATGGTATAAACACTACGTTTATTTTAAAGGCATTCTGTACCCGTTCACTCTGTATAGCTGAAAAACAGTTTAAATTGCATTTTCAACCAGTTTTAAAGGTTACGATTTCAGACGTAAAAACAGGAGTTCGGATAAATCTACTAGATTCGCTGAAGTCCTGCTATTGCCAACGATGAAATGAAGGCTTTGGTGGAAGTAAACACACACACACAACTGTCTACGGAACTACTTGGTGTGAGCATCTCAACTGCTTAGGAACATCTAAAGAAAATAAGAAAGTCAAAGGAGCTCAACAAATAGGTGCCGTACGAATAGAATTAAAATAAAAGATCGCATTTTTGAAGCAACCTCCATTCTGTGCAACAAGACCGGATTCTCGACCATATTGTGGTAAGTCCCGATAAATGCATCGTCTTCGAAAACCGGCGACGCTTCGCTCAGCGGTTGGACTATGGTGAGGATCTGAAGCACTTCGCATGGCCGAAATTGCACTAGACGAATGTCATGCTGACCGCTTGTTCGTTTTCTACTAGTGTAATCCATCATAGTTTCGTGAATTCGAGTGAAACAATTACGACGACGAAGTACGTAGAGCAAATCGACGAAGTCCACCAGAAAGTTCACCATGTGGGCTACGAAACTCTGTCTCAACCAGATCTAGATCTCTCGCCTACAGGATACAGCTTCTTCAAAGATCTCGACGACATCCTGTGTGAAAAATGCTTCAGAAACCAAGACAAGGTCGAAATTGCCCTCAATGATTTCATCGTCTCCAAAACCCCAGTTTTGAGCGACCGGAATATGTTCAATTTGTTTCTCGTTGCCATTAATATGTAGATTCTAGTGGTTTTCATTTCAACTAATAAAGCTCCTTCTAAGCGCTTGCCACTTGAAGATATACGTTCGACTTACGCATTTATTTTGGAACGATTTAACACGTAGAAAAATTGAAGGCATGCGCGATCAGCTCTCCATGAGCTATTGCTCTTTTAGAAGGAATTCATAATGATATTGTGGTAGGAACTGATTTAGCAGTGCTAGCGACTTTACCTGCTGGTGCTGTCAGCACTAATGATGAGCATTATCTTATACGATCCTTTTATATAGTTGTCATTAGACATCTCCACAAGACTATCGATGCCGACTCCTAATTTCGCCGATTCTACATCATCACTGAAAGTAGATGATAATAAGTCATAAATACATCTTAGTGACGCAGTTTTCACCTGTCCTGTACGACATCATTCAGGGCGAACACGATATCGCCAACTGAAAGACCAGCTCGGGCATCAAGCACTTTTTGACTACTGATAGTCATTAAATTGAATCTAAAAGAAAATACTGACAACACGATAACCTTAAAACACGTGAGGAAAAACTATTGTTTAGCCCAACTGTAGCATGGTATCATCAGGAGCGAAGCGTCTTTGGAAGAACAAAGAGAGGTGGTCCATAACGAGGCGGAAATCCTGAAAATGAGTGTTATGGTGGGAATGAATGTTGCTGGTGCAAGAGGTTACTCATTACCTCTGCAGATGATCGAGCGGTCACATCAATGAGAATATTAATCTGATATGGTCGTTTAATACCGTCACTGCAGAGTGGAGAGTATTTTAGCGAGCGTATGTTACTCGATGGACGTGAAATGGCACTTAAAAAACTTCATAAGTAAGGCACTTCCAGACGCATAGTTTTATCACAACATGAACCAACTTAGAGGACTGCACATCTCTCTTTGTCGTCCGCCGAATTGTGGGCTCCGTGGGATGAATACCGTTAGCAGGGGTAGTGTAGTCACAAAGATGGCGACTAATTGTGGCTGCTTGTTCATCGAGCTCAAAAGCTGTTGCCACCTCATAGACGCGATTTGGGTATTCTTTCCCTATAAAGTCATAGGTGTAGGATAATTTTAGCACTGGCCAAGTGGATAAGCCCTACTCTACGGAAAATGTGGTACAGTTTCCATTTATGTTGCAGAAAGATATGGGCACGTATTCACAAGGGAAACGTTTTTGAGGAAAACTTTTATGCATGAGAAGTGGGAAAATACGCGAGTTATTACATTCCACTTGTATTAAGTTAAAGATATAATTCTTCTTCATTTATTTGACTGAGAATAATTCTAAGTTGGAGTAATATCTTGTTTCATATTGCTAAAAAATAGAGGATAAAGCTTCCAGTAATAATAAATTTCTGAAGGACTCGACACCCTTAGCATCGTAGAGAACTGAGCTCACAGCTAGTCTATACAATGTGATATAGCGTCTACTGATGAAGCAAGTCAACGTGTTTATCTTCTGAGACATTTCTTGCATCAGTGATGCCCATCCAAGATCAACGGAGAGCTTGGTGGGATCGGCATCTCTAGCTGCTGCACTACATGAGCCCTCGTTATATCAGTGCTCAAGAATAGCTAAATTTATCTTTGAGTGGAAATAAGGTGGCGAGAGTATATGAAATTGAAGAACAAAATTTCACCAGCTATGCGTTTAAGCGTATTCAGACCCTCCTCATCCGCACTGACCGCAAGTATGAACAGTTGAATGCCGTACATTTCTCGAAGATCTTCAGCTGCTGGCGCTGCGTTTCCCCTACCAATCAGTTTGTCATCTTTTCACAAGGACCGAACAATTATGAAACAGAGGTATGAAATCAAACCTGTTCCTTCCGTTTGTTATCATTATCACTATGCGAGTGGCATTATCTCTGCCGTGAAGCTGAAACAGTGGTCGAAGTAAGTAAAAAGCACACCAACGAGAAGCATAGGGATAAACAAGTTCCTAAGGAGAATTTAATAAAGTGTAGTTATAATGTTACTTGAAATTGTTGTCTCGCCGCATTGAGGCCGTATAAAGCAATCGCAATTCCGTCGTTAATCTTCGTAGTGTCAGAAATTTGTTGGATTAAGTCAATCTTGTCCTCATAGTGACCCAAAGCTACAGGAACGGCTACTTTATCACTGAAACAGTAATGGTGAGACGAGCTTCTTTTTATAAAACAATGAAAATAACTGAAAATGCTTTATTTCCTTTTGAATCTACAGGACGTTACTCAAATAACTCGAATGTGCGCCAGCAAACTACACTTCTTCTCTTCATACACTAAACCTTCAGAAGCTCAGCTGATCCAGAAGAATTTAAACTTTTCGTAGTTGCTTCTTTCCCGTTCTTGACGGGAAGGTAGCTTCCCTAGCGGTGCCGTGATATTGGTCCATTACTAGCTAGGTTTCAGGGAGATACATGAACTCGTTGCAAGCACGACAAGGCTTTAAGGCTTTCAGGGCTGTTGATGAATAAATGAGGAAGTTCGTAATTGGATAAAAAAGAGTTAGACGGTATTTGCTGCAAACAAGCACCAGTAGGTGGACGTCAAACACCAGAAGCAAGATGTTGATAAATAAAAAAGGATAAAGCTCTCGGCGTTGGTCAATCCCTGAGGGATGCGCCGTGCATTCGACTTCACTGAGCATCGTTTGGAGGTAATTGAACGCATATCTGGCCTTTCCAATGACTCGCAGTGGCCTACCAATCTATCGAGTCAGTACAGCTATCCTCCCAAACAAGTCTGGTACCAATTTGCCTACCCCGGAGGGATGGAAGGTTTGGTGCGCCATAGGCACGGGAACCAATTCCACGTGTGTGTTGCAGGGCGCCTCCGACAACTGCGCCACGCGCGTTTATGACTTAATTTTGATACTGTTTTAAATTTCAAAAATCCTTGAATCATTAAATACTTTAAAAATCAACCCGTGTGTTAAAAGATGTGAATCGTTCAAGCAAAATTTACAGCTCATGCTCCTCTCCACCTGTAGCGAAAGATTTACCCATTATTTCACATGAACCTGTTAGAATCAGCAAGAATTATTCTGTCTTTACCTGTGACCCTGCTAATCAACAGGTAACCAACCCGACTGGGCAAGAATAAACTCTATTTTATTCAGTCGTGCACTATAGTTGCACAACAGGATCAAAGTATGTCATACTAAAAATTCAGTATCCCTAAGTGTGTTTGACTAGGAAATAACAAAAAACAACAAGGATGACAAGGATGGGTTAATTTGCATTCTGTCGTTGGAAGAGGTTTACTAGATGGGTTACATGATGGAAATGTTGAACTCGTTCTTGGCTTGGGAGATTTTGCTAGCTGATGACCGCTAACCTAGAATCCAGTTTGACGCCAAGGAAAACCACGGTAAAACATTCTACCGCTATATAGTTTTCCTTGTTTCCGTTTCTGATTAAATTAGCAAAATAAAAAATCCGCACCACATCACCCTACTTAGTCATGAGTTTTCGTAAATGCAACTTACAAAAAATAGCATTTTTGATAAAGAAAAATGAAGAAAAGGTGATATATAAAGGTATTCGAAATTCGAGACGTATTAATAAGAGAGTGAATAACAAATTTCCTTTTAGAACTAGATAGGTGCTTAATGCGCCATTCTTCGTAGACTCACTGGGCCAGGGGACATGTGCAGATGAGGGTCGAACCAGGAACCATATGCAGAAAGGAAGATACTTAATAGTCCAGTGTTATTTGCTAGCAGAATTGGAAAAATTACTAAAGAAGTTGAAGAATTTTAAAAATAAACATGTTTGCATAAGTTATTTGATAACTGAGAGTGGGTAATAATCAAATCAGAACGCAATATGGGTAAGTTGTGGTTACAGGCATCACCTGTAGATTATGAAACCGATCCTCACAACATCTGGGGCGAGATCAAATCCAGCATCAACCAGTTCTGCTACACTTTCTTTCATTGCATAGAATTCCTCCGCAGAGAAGTTCTCTGACGAGTCCAGCATGATAATGACGTCTGCCTGTAATATCAACATATATTAATAAACTTGCATAACTTTACAAGTGTTTCTTCAGATTTTTGAAGCGGTTATGAAAAGAGACAGATGATATTTTGCACTCACTGGGTAATCTATCTGATTACATGAACGAACAGTTACGAATGATGGCATAGTTGTTTTTCTAACTGGCCATGTGATTTGACGTGAAGGATCTGCTGGAGCTATCTGAAACTACTGCTGATTAACAGCCCACAGTTCATTTACATACTACGCTTATTTCGGATCCCAACCATTTCTCTTTTCTCACGTATATTCCAGGAACTGTTGCGATCAGCCTTTTATATACGAAACGTCATCTTCCAAATCTCTGTGATTGAGCAAAATTATTTAGCTTTGTTTATGCGTGAAGCCTTGTTCAACTCTTTGCTTCTGCCTGTTGCTCGTTCGTTAGTTCGACTTTTTTGCAATTTCAATATGAACAAGAAATGGAGAATGTCAAAACAAAGAGTTCAGAAAGAGTCGTCAACCATATGCGACTCTGATCAACGACTTAGTGGAGGGCACGTAAAAACAGCTCCAAAGAAGGCGATTCTGCCGAAACGTCAGCTACGATTGTGTTGTATGTGTGTTATTTTATGGAAGTAAACGTATGCTGTTTAACAACTTCGTGATTGCTGAGAGAAAAACGACGAATTTATGATCCAATGGTGAGGTTAAGAGAATGTCGATCCTGGGAGCAAAGAGTTCGTTTTGTGTTATAATGTCAAGCATGATATTGGTAATGTGACGTTCTTGACATGTTAGTCATTCTCTTCTAACAGAGCAATTGGTTGCTCGATGTATCTAAAAATGGAACTAAGAAAGGGCAAAAGGAATGATTGCAATAAGCGAATTGGCACAATATCCCTTCTTATTGGGACAATAAAAGTACCTTGCAAATGGCATCAGCAATGGGGCCCAGCGTTTCCGAATCTGTTCCATGCCATTGTGGAATGCGAATCACTCTATCGTCGGCGGTAAGTTGGGAGTCCTGAGAAGAACTTTCATCATCGCCTGCTTCCACTACGAACATGTGAGCACCGATGTCCTTCGTCAACGTCTCAGCGGCTTCCTGCACTGGATCTCTGAAGTATAGATGGTATGTCAAAATTTATTTTACTTGTAGTCAGAACTGTATAAAAACCTTTCCAAATATAGTCGAATTCTACAATTTGTTTCCACACTTTAAATTAAGAAAATCAATGGTTCCTCATAACCACATAAAGAATTTAATTGAAAATCACATACCGGCCAACTCTTTGCGAACAGAAATACTAGTAATAAGTTTATTAGAGGACACCATTTTTACACACCGGTTGAATAAAAGGATAAAGCTCTCGGCGTTGGTTAATCCCTGAGGGGTGCGCCATGCACTCGACTTCATTAGGTATCGTTTAGTGGTGATTGAGCGCATACCTGACCTTTACAATGACTCGCGATGGTCTACCGATGTATTGAGCCAGTGCTGCTATCATCACAGACAAGTCTGGTACCAATTTGCCGATCCGATCCCGCAGTTACTGAAGGTTTGGTGGGCCATGTGCACGGAGAGCGATTACACGTGTATGTTGCAAAGCCCCTCCGACCACTGCGCCACATGCGCTTTACACAGGGTTGAGCACCTCATAAATTTGTAGAAAATGTAATGGTCGATCATATGAGGCGCTTACAAAACTCCCATAAAAACGGTGTCAATTTTAAATGCGCCTAAATTTTTGGTAGACGTACCCGAAAGGTTGAAAGAGAAATTTAGATCTCTCAAAACTCCATCCCATGTGCAGCATCAAACATCTGCGACACATTGTGGGAGATCGTGGTTTTCTCGAGTACGACTTGATAAGTGGCATTCGTTTTCGCAATACGAAGCAAAAAAACAAAGAGCGAAAATAAATCGTTTTCCTAAGACCATGGGCACCCCAGAATTATAATTTTGTCTTTGGAACACAACATACTCGGTGCATTTTGAAGAAGCTTAGCTTGATAGATTTCATGGGTTCCTAAGCGAATTAATAAACCTCACAGTCATCTGCGATATATTCGCCTAATGCCAAAAACGCTAATTATTTCCTCACTAAGTGTGCTGAAATCAAAAAATATCGGCAGTTTGTTGTTGCAAAGTAAGACATTGAATTGAACTAATAGCATGGAAGAAAAAACTAAACAAATTCACTCACAATGATGCACCGTTTTTAAGAAGTAGCAGGAATTTGGGAATGTTTTCAGAGCCCGAGATTAGAAGTTCTCCAGCAGCCTCCTTAAGCGCTAATCCAAGCATAGGCTTCCCCTTAACCCGCCTTGTATCGCTGATTCGGTGCAAAAGCTCGTCTATGTCGTCGTAATCTCCAAGAGAAATTGGTATTTCTGCAGTCTCTCCGTATTTCACGACGCCAACACGAACTTTGTTCTTTGTCATGTCAAAATGATCGACTAAAAAGTTCTTTAGTAGCTCCTTCATGATGCGATAATCAAGAACCTTGATACTGTTCGAAGTATCAAGAATAACCACCAACTCAATGTGGGACGAAACGATGCAATGACTTGAATGCCGTCGGCTGGGCACCATGACGTATTCTCCATATGCATTCGTCGGAAGTGGTGTCTTGCTATGGCCTAATGGTCTCCCAACGTAATCAGTGGGAATAGGAACTCCATTTTGGTCAATCGAATTACCATACTCATTAGTCGGAAGTGGACGACCGTCTTCGGTCACTACAACATAGCGAGGTAGCACTTGTTCATCAGGTCCCAATGGTTTTCCGTCTTCACCTTTTTCAAGAACCATAGGTTGATCAGTGATAAAGTCTCCTGATGCGTCAACAGGAAGTGGTAAGCCATCAGGTTCGGTGACAGGGAAGATCACGTTGCCGCTTTCGTCGGTTGGCAACACCTTAGCAGTTGTTTCCAAATGTGGACCCGTTACATAATTGTCATATGCGTCTGTCGGGAGTGGGGATCCATCCGCTCCAAGTGGCTTTCCGCTTGCATCCGTTGGAATGATTCTTCCCTCTTCGTCAATATAGGCACCGGATACATGTGTGGGTAACGGACTGCCATCTTTTCCAACAACTGGATAGATTGGGCGTTTGTGAATGTCTGTTGGGAGTGGGCTTCCGTCAGGTCCAACAACGGGATAGATGTAGTTCCCCGTCTCATCCGTTGGCAACACATGTCCGTGAGGTCCAATTGGTCTGCCTTCCTCGTCCTTTTCAACAATGGTTCCTTCGTCAGTAACAAAGTTTCCAGATATGTCCGTGGGAAGTGGAGAACCATCAGGCTTGGTTACAGGGTAGATAACGTTGCCTCTTTCATCAGTTGGTAGCACTATACCAAAAGTTTCCCAATGTGGACTCGCTACATAATTGCCGGATGCGTCGGTAGGAAGCAGGGATCCATCCGCTCGAAGTGGCTTTCCGCTTGCATCAGTTGGAATGATTCTTCCGCCCTTGTCAATATAAGCACCGGATACATGTGTGGGTAACGGACTGCCATCTTTTCCAACAACTGGATAGATTGGGCGTTTG
>UYYA01004820.1:9578-61735 GCA_900624975.1 Angiostrongylus costaricensis | reverse complement strand
GCTGCTTAAGAAGGGCGGGCTTAGAGAATTCGGTGAGCGTGGTTGAAATACCACCGAGTAATCTTAAGCGCCAGCTAGTTTGTAACCGCCTATATGACCGTCTGTGTGCAACTCAAAATTGCATAATTTGCCCCAATGGTAGAGACGGTGATTGCATGAGCTCGGGTATAGTTTATCTGATTTCCTGTAAGACGTGTGGTGACGAATACATTGGCGAAACGGGAGACCCCTCTGTGTCCGCATGAAAGAACACCTAGCCGGCAAAAATAGACCAAATACCCCGCTAGGCACGCATAGGACTCAGAGACATAACGGGGACGACTTCGAAGTATGTGTCACGATCCTCGCACGCGAATCAAGAACACAGGCGCGAAAAACTCTCGAGGCACTCTGGATTAATTCCAGAAATGCGAAAATGAACCGCAGGAAAGAATGCCTCATTATCACGCGTGATATAGGGCGGTATATAAAACTGTTTTTCTGATGTGAGGGGCACATTATACTTCCATGTGATTTCTGTGCGGTTAGTCTCTACGTGACATACTTAGTGGAAACCTCATAGGAAGCGGTGAGTTTGCAAAGCTGTGTTCAAAGTGATTGAAATCTTGGTTTAGAGTTTTTTTGTTTGGTTATGGAGGTGTCTGGCCTAGTAGATTGCTATCAACTTGACCTTTCCAGGCTCTGAGGAAGGCGAAATCCGCCGAAACGTCAGCTTAATCGTGAACAAGGAATTGACTTTAACGTCCTCGATGTCTAGAATATGCACGATGGCTAGGAAGCGTGAAACGTACGGATGCCACGGGAAAAGTAGAAGCAGGCACTGGAAAAGGAGACGTGGCTGTAGGCGAATGGAGTGGTGGATGTTGGTGACTCGGCAACAACTGAGATGGCAAAGCCGTCGGCCGATGCAAACATTCTGGCTGCTAAACTTTCAATATTCACAATAGTGTGAACGAAGAATAGATTTTATCTATAGGTGAGAAAGAAGGACGATTTACTTCTGTTCACCGAGCTGGTGAGAAAATAAAATTTAATACTTCTAATTAAGGAAAAAACCAGCTCAGTAAGACTGTAGATGCAAGAGCAATTTCGCAGATGTTCCACAAATGAGACATTACAGTCCATAAATAAAAGGATAAAGCCCTCGGTGTTGATCAATCCTTGAGGGATGCGCCGTGCATTCGACTTCATTAAGCATCGCTGGAGGTGGCTGAATGCATATTTGGTCTTTACGAGATGAATGAGGTGGCCTATCGATGTACTGAGCCAGTGCTGCTATTCTCCCAGACAATTACAGTACAAAACTGCCGACACTGGAGGGATGGAAGGATCAGTGAGCCTGGGGTGCGAGGTCGATTTCTATGTGTATTGCAGGGCGCGCCCGACCACTGAGCTACAAGCACCTTTTGTACAGTTCATAAGCACTTAAAACTTAAAAAAAATTGAAATTAAATTAGTCTGATTTTATATGCCTTATTTCTCTCCTGATTACGATCTCATTACGAATAAGCTCTCATTACGGTAATACAGAAAAACTATTTCAACCATAGACAAAACATAACGAAATATGGTCGAGGATATTAACTCAAGATGGTACTCAGGTCTTCCAGTGTTCCCAATGAAACAGCGATACAGCGAAATGAATTTGAGCGAAACCGAAAACATATCGGTCAAATGTCGACGAACGAAATATCGATGAAATCGATTGAGAACTAAGCCCATGTTTTAAAATTAGCCTCACACAATGCTTCTTATCGACATTATTAACTTTCGCGCCATCGTCCGGTTGGCTTTGCGACGTTGACCTCGGTAACGTCGCGTCGTTATTGCCGTATGCGGTCGACGATCCCTGAAATTGAATAGTCACAGTTCTTTACACTAAACTTCAACCTATCGAACGCTATGAAAAATACGAAAACAGAGTTCATTCAACACAATGGTTAAATAAGTGCTTGCAGTAAATCTAGGACATTGTCTCTATTTGTGTATACCGAGAACTGGACTCCCGATCACCTACAAGACGAGCGGACTCATTTCGGAATCTTTTCAAACAACTGCATTCATAGTTCCCAGGATCGGCTTTCTCTTAACTTCGGCATTGGAATATGAATGTGTCGTTTTCTTGTTCAGCAATCGCGAGGTTTTTAAACAGCATACATTTACTTCCATAAAAAACACAATACAATACAGCGCTAGCTGAAGTTTCGGCAGTATCGCCTTCTTCAGAGCCGCTTTTTCGTTACTTCCAATGAGGAAGTTGAGAACAGCTGATTATAGTCGCATGTTGTTGACGACTGCACTCATAAATAAATGGATAGGGCCCCAAAGATGTCACCATTCTCGAAGGAGATCACCACCGCGGACGGCGATTTCATGAGAAAGAAGGGAACAAAACTTGGAGTAAGGTCCTAATTAGTCGTGAAAATGAGCCATTAAAGAATACAAATAAATAATGTAATAAATAAACATAACGTTAGTTCTTAAGGCGCGCGTAGCGCAGTGGTCGGAGGCGCCCTGCAATACACATGGAATCGACCCCCTCGCCTAAACCACACCAAGCCTTCAATCCCTCCGGGGTCGTCAAATTGGTACCAGACTTGTCTGGGAAGATAGCAACACTGGCTTGATACGTCGGTAGGCCACTGTGAGTCATTGTAAACGCCAGATGTGCATTCAATCACCCCCGAACGACGGTTAATGAAGTCGAGTGCATGGCGCATTCCTCAGGGATTGATCAACGGCGGGAGCTTTATCCTTTTTTAATTTTGGTTCTCACCCGCACCAGCCAGCCATTTGACACCAAATGTATCTCATTACTACTATGTGCACCAATAAGAACAGACACAAAACTAAGTTTCTAAATAATTTTTTCTAAAAATATTTTTATAAATATAAAGCTCAAATAATATATATTTTGAATAAACACTTGGTACTTGATACATGAACGGCCCGTCCTTACTAGTTGTACGGGTCCCAGCATAATCACCATTTTTCAGATTTGCTGGCTGAGCCGTTGTGGTTCACTGGAATCCCGAGGACAGCCTGGTCAAAGTCTGTCCCAGGTCGTCACCACGACAGGCCGCAGTCCTTGTGTATCAGAGGGAGATTTGCCACCATGCGACTTTGAGACCAGGATGGTGGTGGATCCTGGTATTTGATTTACTCTTAGCTAGGCTTCCTGATGGAAACGCCGGACTCCTTCTCAGCATGGGAGACCCTGCCTGAGGGACGAATCCTCACGCTGTACATTGCAGTCCGATACCCAGGAACACCTGCCAGCCACAATGAGGCGGTAACCCGTTGGGAGGTTTTGAATTTTTCATTCCATGAAGCATATCCACTACTTGTTGAATCTTCAAGACTTATACACGACATTTTGAATAAATAAGTTTCCTAATCATGCAAACCAGAACGATCTTGAAATCGCTTACGTTCACCTTGACGCAATAACGACGATATTATTTGAAGCAATACAATAGAAATCAACCATGAAAAGACTATATGCATCGAATAACAGTAAACCATCGTTAAAAAAATTGATGTCGTGAGAACCAGAAATGAATAGCGTTTTAGAAGATTTGACAAAAACGACATCATTCATATGTCACACCAATTCTCCAGATATTTTCAGCCCATTGAAATATAGTTCTGAGAGGAACTAAAACTGCACGGAGCAATGAAATGAGCCTCTAGTCTACCTGCCGCGACCTTTCAGTCCTTTTCTACAGGTAATTTACACAGTCACTTTACCCCCGAAGTCAAGGTGTTGGTTCTCCTTTTCATGAAGTATATCCACTACTTGTTGAGTCTCTAAGATTTATACACGATATTCATGGTAGAAGAGCAGGGGAATAGAAGGTGAGGTTCAAACATCCGAATAACCAATACATTACACTGCTCAGAAAGCTTCTCTATTCATCCAATAGTCACGTATGTAAAAGTAATGGCCCTCAGATCTTTCCATTCAGTTCATATATAGTGAGTAATGACATCATCCTTTATCTTCTGAGTTAAAAATAATCATATAGTAGTCTCTAACCCACCGCTTTGAATAGTAAACTGCCCTTTAAAAAAAAGATTGCCAAGGTGTATTATAGCGGAAAAAACAAAGTTAGAGCGAAAAACTGTAATCAGCATTGGAAAACAGATCTATACATAGCCGTAGTTGAAAACATAACTAATAGACTATAGAAAACCTAACGCAATGGATTTGTACCCATTGATAAAAAATCCTAGATCAATATTTCAGAACCAAAAACCTCCAAGGAAAATTTCCCCATAAGGATTTCTTTTCTCGAATACTGATAGGACCAATATGTATTCTTTCTTGATAAGCTTACACGAGGTTGATAAATATATTTATTTTCGGCTAACGTTTCGACGTCTTCGTCTTCCTCAGAGCCGGTGATCCGAGTCGATGGTCCCTGCTTGTTGTTCGCCTCGACGTTGCGTCTTCGCCTTCGTGTCGAGCCAGATCTTCCTCAGTGAGCCATCTTCTCGAATGAGGCATCCTCACTCAGTGATGCCCTTTTATACACGATGCTGATGGTGGATATATAATGACAATGTCCGGTGGTAACAGCTTGTATTTCTTCCGGACATACATCATTGTGCACATCGTGTAGAGGTCGGTGTATTATCAGCTAGCACAAAGCGTAGTAATATTGATTAATTAATCACACCGAGGTTTAGGGAAGGTCGGTTTCGAAATACTGATAGGACCGTCGAGATAATGCCTGGGGAAATGTAAAAAAGAAAATAGCAGCTTTTTCTTGTCACGAAGATACAGAATCCAACTGCAATATTCGGAAAGTGACAACAACATCCTGAACTTGTTCATTCAACAAACTCACTATCCATCAGCAAACCTTGCTTTAAAAAGTCAAACTGAACAGGATTTTGCTATTTATATAATTCAAGGACACTTGACGCATATTTACTAAATAGCTGAGAGCGGCGACAAATATTAATAACTGGACAGAATACACAGAAAACAACATCTGGACAAGGAACGACTTCAAAGTCCTATCACTACGGCAACGCTAAAAACTTTAGCATACGTAGTTGAAGTAAAGGTATGTGAAGACAACAAAAAGAACTCCGATAGCCCAAAAATGACATTCAAGGAAACCAAATACTAAACAGAACCCTCTTTTCAATTAATAACCGGCCGTCAAACTAGTATAACATAGTGGTCCTCGGCTGTGAATGACCATTGCACATAATTAGAAGAAATAAGGTATCCTACATGAGGAAGAAACATTAGTGAAAAAACTGTGTTTTTGAAACTGAAACAGTGAAACACATTCCAACGTCCACACCTTCTAAACTCATTCCATAGATTGAAAAACCATTTCATAGATTTCGTAAATACAAAGACTAGTCACTTTACGCCGACAGTTCAAGCATAAAATGACTTCGTAATTGAATTAAGAAGTACACCACTAAGACCTTGAAATAGTCAATGGTACTGCAAATTGCCGACCAGATGCATACCAAGCTAACTACTTAATTCTAGAAATCATGCTCGGAATCACTGAATAAGCATATTAAATTTAAAAAATCCGAAGTTATAAAGTCCTATAATGTTGACATATTTGTAAAGCTCTGGACTGCAGGTGTCTGCGGTGGGGAACGAACGCGTTCACCACCACACCATGCGGGTCCTTCGTTTCGCCTGTCTCTCAGTTAGTTCTATCGATTCTTTTTCTAACGAATAACTGCTGCCTCTAAGTTTAAACCAGCATAACATATGAATGTGTCGTTTTCTTGTTCAGCAATCGCGAGGTTTTTAAACAGCATACATTTACTTCCATAAAAACACAATACAATACAACGCTAGCTGACGTTTCGGCAGTATCGCCTTCTTCAGAGCCGCAGAGTCGTCAACCACATGCGACTATAATCAGCTGTTCTAAACTTCCTCATTGGAAGTCACGAAAAAGCGGCTCTGAAGAAGGCGCTACTGCCGAAACGTCAGCTAGCGTTGTATTGTATTGTGTTTTTATGGAAGTAAATGTATGCTGTTTAAAAACCTCGCGATTGCTGAACAAGAAAACGACACGTTCATATTCCAATGCCGAGGTTAAGAGAAAGTCGATCCTGGGAACTATTACAGCATAACATAGTTCACAGTGACCTCTATTAAATGGAGTACAAACCAATAGAAAACTGAACCTTGTATTCTGTAAACCAAAATGATTAAAGCGAGATTTCATCCACCCGCACTAATTCAATTCTCCAATGCATCCTTACAGTTCTCGACTGCCGTAGTGGAAATTGTAAAATTTAGCGTTGTCGATTTTTAAAAAAAAATCTAGTTTAAAACAGATCCACACTGGAAAAGCCCTTTATAAGAACTATATACTTTAGAGTGATAGTGCCAGTCTCTTCTACAAATCTTCAATACTCTCCACTCTTCTACTCGACTCGATACTCGACTCTACTGGTTGTTGACAGTTGTTCAAAAACCAGCTTCGTTGGAAAGCATTAACTAAGATTCTAAACACGTTCAGGAATCTTAACCCTTTTTATTTACTGCCTTTTTCTTTTTAATGGCAGGGTATGTTGCGAAATATAACTCGTATGAAATGCTAAGATATTTGCAAAACTCCGGACCGCAGGTGTATGCAGTGGGGAACGAATTGTCCTTACCGGGGAGCAGCGCGTTCACCACCACACTCCGTTCCTAGTGCATACACCTGCGGTCCGGAGCTTTGCAAATATCTCAGCATTTCATACGTTCAGGAATATTTCTGATTTGTGAGCATGTGAAAAAGTATTCGTGAAGAAAAAAGAGAAATTACTGCGAACGGAGATTTGATGTTAAAAAAAAACATCAGCAAATTGTTTGACCCATTTGATCACCGTGGAAAGTTTGCCACTTTTCTGGTGTTATTTTAAAAGTTGCGTACAGGGCTCATTTCTGGACGTAATTTTTCAACCTCCGAATCTTCGCTCTCTCCAATAGCTTTCCGGTTTACCGTGCTTAGAGTAAAAGAGTGTTTATCGACAGTAGAGCCAAAACGTACCGCAGCAGGTTGACCCCACCACTTGGCCAGGTCACCCACGCTGTAAAAGAATTTCATTTCTCCGTTAAGAACCCAATTTAAGAGTAGACTTACGCGAGCATTTTCCGTTGTCATAAAAGAAAACGACTAACAAGTGAAAAACCTACTGTTAGAACCACAACTGTTAGGGACTTATGCGTCCTAAGCACTAAGCACCTATAAAAAGCACCTATCATGGCATAGAGGAGGCTAGTCAAAAATTGACGTAACAAGTACCAAGCTGATGTTCTTGCGAAACTACTCTACGTTTGTCTTATTCCTTAACTAATCATCACCTTATTTTTTAATCTCACTGACAACTAACAAATTGGACAACTGGAATTGTGGCGCTAACTTTCTTCTTCATTACGGACCGGTTCCAAACGCTTTCAGTCTAACTATTACCAAGTATTCTACTATCGTTTACATGACAGTGTTCTATTGGATCAGCAGAAATCATACTCGCATTTAACAGCAGTCTAAAGTTTACGCTATTGCACTATTTTAAAATCAGAACCTAATCCTATTTGACTGCGTAAAGTACAATGACTACAGGCCCCTTGCAATACACATGTTGTCATTGGTTCGATCTCGCATGCTGGGCGATAACCAAGCTCTCCAACCGTCCGTGGTCAGCAGATTGGTATCAAACCTGCCTGAGAAGATAAAAACACTGAATTAATAGGTCAAATATGCATTCGATCACCTTCATGATGATACGAATGGAGTTCACATTATGACGTATCCTTATGGGAATAATCAACGCCCAACACTTCATTCCTTATCTCTTAATATTATCCTCAGCGAACTATACTGTACTTCCCATAAGGATTTGACATTTCTGCGAGCAACCATGACAGTAACCACCACAATAGGCATGCACACGATTACTGCCGAAAGAATCCGATCTGGTATTGTACTCTATTCAAAGGGCTAATTCACTGGCGAATCAGCATAAAACCATATAAAAGTCATCGACATGAGTAGTATTATTGACAACACTGAACACCCGAACACCATTCAGAAATCACCCTCGAAACCAGAGACCCACCATATTATTACTCAAAACCGAACACTGTTTGATATGCGTACATGTTTTGGTGGAAACAGAATTTTCCGGTAATTTTCTTATCAAGAAAAGCTCTAGAACTTGAAGACTGTTCATATAATGAGAGAGGAATACCCAGAAAACCATCATCCAAACTCCGGAACAAAAAGACGGAATCACTTAAGAAACGCCCACAAAACGCCGCCTTGAAGTGCCCAAATGCAGCACACTCCCCAACTACCTGATCTTTTAAGTCTTTAGATAATTTTCGTTCGGTTGAAAGGTTTTCTCTTCTAGATAAACTAGTTTTAGTAGCCATTACAAAATGCACATAAAAATGCTTCCTGTTAGTTTTACACATAAAACTTGCGTATTTCACAAGGAAATATTTCTATTTCTATCCATTCACGACAGTGCAGGTTTTTTTTTTACAAAGATCACGGCGTGTACAACCGGTTGTGCTCACATAATCCATGACTGTGACTGGTACAGCAATTTCAAGCCATTTCTTAAGTCTACTATAAGCAGAGGACGAGTGTAGCACAGTGCTCGGAGGCGCAATGCGATACACACGGGATCGATTCCCACGCCCCAGGCTCCCCAAGCCTTCAATCCCTCCGGGGTCGGCGAATAGGTACCAGATCTGTCTGGGAGGATACCAGCAATGGCTCGATACTTCGGTAGGCCACTGCGACTCATTGTAAAGCCCAGATATGAATTAAATCACCTCCAACGTTCGTTAATGAAGTCGAATACACGACGCCTCCTTCAAGGATTGATCAAGGCCGAGGACTTCACCTTTTTTCTAAGCATAGGCAAATTTGAATAAAATTGGGCCTAAATCCAGAACTGTAACGCTGAAGGAGATCGACTTGCATGGTCCCTTAGATCAATAAATTTCAAACGTTCTCTCACCTAACGTAAACTGAATTCAACGCCTTATCGCAAGCTATTCAAAAACGCGCGATAAAGAGAGGAGACAACGCAAACAAATAAACTGTCCTAATAAAAAAGGAATTTTTGAGCCAAAGGAAACAAAACGACTAGACGCTCTAGAAAATGGCGAAACAAAAACGGCTATAAAATCATTCGTCACTGGTAGTGGGTTGGGAAAAGAGTATCGCAGCAGTCGCACCTAGGAAAAGTGATAAAAGTACAGAGTGAAAATTAAGAATGTAGCAGAAACTTTAATACTTTACTACTTAATAATTTTAATGCTACTTTGAGTAAAGAGCATAACAAAGTAAATACATACTGCAGGATAATAAGTACTAAAACTGACCATTCTATCCCACGAAGTTTAGTTATGCGAAAAGAAAATTCGGTAAAAATTTCTAACGACGTCTCCTTAGTTATCTTAGTATTCAAGCGCTATTCATGTAACCACGATTATGCAGAGGTATTCACAAACTCCGGAACGCGAGTGTTTGCAGTGAGGATCGAACACGTTACTACCTTTCCTGAAGGCTAACGTGTTCACCACCACACCATGCGCCTCTTGGTTTCGCCTGTCTCCCTTGTCACATGAAGTAAAAAGTGAAAACACTGTTTTAACTTATTATTCACTGCTCACTCTTTTCAAAGGTAGGGTATATTGCGAAATATAACTTTAATGATGCTGAGATATTTACAAAACTCCCGACCACATGCGTCTGTCATGGGGAACGAACGCGCTATTGTCCTTTCCGGAAAGTAACGCGTTCACCACCACACCATGCGGGTCCGGGTCCTTCGTTTCGCGTGTCTCTCAGTCATATGAAGTAGAAAGTGAAAACACTGTCGTTTTCAAAATCCTCTTTCCTTGTTAAGTTTGTTTAATCATAGGATAATGTAATAAGACGTTTTCCAAAAATACTGGAAAGAATTACTAGAATTAATCGGATTCACTGAATGTGATAGATATGCACCTCTAATAAGAACAAAAAAGGCAAAGCAAACAAAAGATAGAGGTCTCAATGCTCTCATAGGCACAACTGGAATCACAAAAACCAAAATATCCGAGGAAAAAACCCGGAAACTACAGAAGCAGAGCGGAAAATGAAGAGGATGTATGGCAAGAATAAGGAATAAGAATGAGAAACAAGAACAAACATGTGAAAGCCTATACAAAATAGTGCCATTTGATAAATATAACCATGATCTTCTAAAAGAGAAACTGCACATTACCATTCAGGGCTCATTTGAAAACCAATGCATGGATGGTGCTGTTTACAGCTGTTCTCTTCGTCGAAAAAACGCAACAAAACACGCTTGCACCTGCGCGTTTGATGAGCGGAGCTCACAAGGACCATGTAATTTCCCGGTTCAAATCAACTTTGTTTCAACAAACATTTGAACCTATTGGACCTTTAGAACACACGAGAACGAATGGAAAAACTAGCAGCTAGTAAAATATGAGTAGACAGCCTGAAAGTTATGAATGGAAACAACAGCAAACTTTACAGAATGACGGCCAACTTCTTTCAGGACTTGTATGACTCACCTCTATTTCTATGCAAAAACTTTAAGAGACATAAATCAGGGTCACTCTGACTGACCAGGTGGGATGATCGACCACTAGCGAACCGGTTTCACATTTAATTTAAAGCCACAAAGAAAACAGACGACAAAATCTCGAGGAGACGATGGAAGTGTCTAACAAAAACCTAGATGCTGTGATGAGAAAAGAAAATAACGCTAGTCGGATTAGAAATCAAGGATCTGCTATGTGCCGGCTTCCAGAAGAAGCAGAAATTGTTCAGCAAAAAAAGCAAAGCAAAGCAAAGCAGAAAAAAATCTAACAGGGAAGCAAATTAAAGTCACTTCGGCTATACATTTTCTATATGAAAAACAGCACAAGAAAAAACACCTATAACAATAACCTGCAATAGAGTGGAACTAAAAACGAATACTAACTCTGACCTGTGACAAGGACACTTGTGGGATTTTGGTCGGCACTCTGTAGTCTATGGCTTCGAATTTCCTATTCGGTGTGCCACCACCAGGTGACCCAAACGGGAACCAAACACCTTTCGAGCCTTCTGCATAAAGAGAGAATAAAACTAGTTACAACGATTAATTACCCTATACAACAGCTTCATCGCAAAATGTAATGAAACCAATAGCAACGGCCAACAACACTAAATCGAACCAGCTCGTTCCCGTGCCCATTGTTCCTGCTTTTTCCTCATTAACGATCCATCACGTTTGTGGGTATCCATTGCATCTACTGAAAGATGTTCTCGTCAGAATTCTATCACTTTATCACTAAAAAAAACAATAAAGCACGATGAGTATACCATGAAAATCGATTGGATGTGAGGTGAAATGGGCACTGTCCTAGCGCATATGGTCGAATAGACGACACACGTGAGGTTAGGAGTTAGGCGGTGGTGGGTCGCCGTCCGGGCCAAATATCGACGCAACAACAGCAGGACAGACGAACACCCCAACAAATGACCACTACATTCACCATAATTGTATAGGAGTAAAAAATAGAACTAAATAGGAAAAAGTAAATGAAGCCGAAGAGGTCCAGATATTTTGCATGAAGAAGATCAGATGGGACGAAATGAATCCAAACGATCCCGATCGATCAAGAAGTCCCCAAGGGTGGCAATTGAGGCAAGCAATAGCATCGCAACAGACAACATGGTCACGCCCCCACCCCTGTACGAAGCGGCGAGGTTAATCGTACCCGCCTCTAGTCCGATACCATTTACGAGTACGACCTACCACCCAGGACCCGCTTCCTTCCGCGCGTAACGCGTACTTTTCACCAAATTTTTTTTGCGTGTTTACCATAGTTTATGTACATCCTGTGTATATTTGCAATGTATTTACTATATATTTTGTACATCTACTACATATTCCTATCAACGGCCTAGCCCCTCATCGTAGCTGGGAGGTGTTCTTGGGTGTCGGGCTGGATGTACAGCATACAGCAGGGAGATTCATTCCCCCAGAAGGGTCTCCCAAGCTGACAAGGAGTCCGGTGTTTCCATCAGAAGCCCAGCTAAAGGAAAGCAATACCGGGATCTATTACCGTCCTTGTATCAAACTAGTCACATGGTGGCAAATCTCTCTCTGATCCGAGCAGCAACTGCCTGTGGCGGTGACGACCTTGGGCAGACTTTGGCCTGGATGGCCTCGGGATTCCAGAGACAGTGGCTAAACCAGCAAATCTCTGAAAAATGGAGAGTATGCTCGGGCCCGCATAACTAATGAAGACGGGCCATTGAAGTGTTCAAGTGTTTACTTTATATTTGCAATATTTCACACATTTTTAATATCCATTCATCGAGCCAACAACTTTAAAATGTTTCGTGCCGTGCTTTTGAAAAGCATGTGATATACGTCTTAAACCAGGAAACACAGCTGATTTCATGTGATATTTTGATTAAAATGAATCAGTATAAAATGAACACTGTTGTTCTGAGTGCTAACATTGATCCAGGTGATCATATCTAGCAGCGCTTGCTCTCTTCGACTGAGATGGTAAAGAGGTCATCTCAGGTCTCATATCAATTGTCAAAATTGTCCTTGTGAAAATGAAGGAAAACTTATGACCTTTTGATAAAAAAAGCTAAAAGATAAAGCTCTCGGCGTTGATCAATCCCTCAGGGATGCGCCATGCATCCGACTTCATTAAGTATAGTTGGAGGTGATGACTGAATGCGTATCTGGACCTTTACAATGACTCGCGGTGGCCTACTGATGTATCGAACCAATGCTGCTATCCTACCAGACAAGTCTGGTACCAATTATTTGCCGAACCCGGAGGGAAGGAAGACTTGGTGAGCCACGGGCGTCGGGATCGATTCCACGTGCGTAATGCACGGCGCCTCCGACCATTGCGCCACACGGTCTTCTGATAGCAAGACATAATCTCACTTGATTTCTTCCTTTTCAACTTTCTTAGATTGTGAAATTACTGGATTGAGATTGTAACTACGCAAACAGCAACTACAGTTATGATTTCACAGAAATTTCAACAAACTGGATGACTCGGAAGACTATTCGAATTGAAGGTGGGACAAGCTTACTCAACAAGCTCGTAGATTCGGCTTACCTTTCCAAAATAGTAACAAAGGACAATTTCTAAGGAGAAACAGCTCAAATAAGTGATTACTTTTAATTTCTCGATTCAGAAAATATTAGGTTGGCAGATATGGAAATTCGCTATATCATATAAAAGGACATTACTTGAGATTTAGAAAAGAATTTTAGAACGAAATACAAAATTTCCATTCCAATTCTTCCAACAGTTGAGCGAAGTAAAGCTGTAGAACTGTTGGCCTCAGTCTTTTTGAAGTTCCGAGATAGCCATGGTATAACTGTTTCACGTAATTACCGTAGATATTCGAAGACCTTCGTACGTCGAAGAGATTTACTTTCTTGCTCAGTGATTCCCTGAATAATGAGCAACATACGTTTCTCCTAGCTGCACTTTCAGATAGAAAATTTGAACTAGTTAACCAGTTCGGGAATCCCTAGTGAAGAACACGATTGTAATCCTACAGAAGAAAGCAAACATCTCCCATCAGTATTGAAACCACCAGCTAGAAAATCAACTATGGTATGAAAGGAATAGGACAAGGAGTTTAAAACAGTCATACCAGACAGAGACTGCTATTTATTTTGACGCAAGGATCTCTTGTAAACTCTCAACGTTTCTCAGACAATCATTTCAACAGAAGTAACACATATTATCATCAGAAAACGAACCATAAGTTGGTGTGCTAAAAAGCTCAAGAATCGAACAGTATTGATAGTATAAGAGTTGCCAATTCTGGATGAAATACGACTGCTCTTCAAAAGCGAAACCAGAAAATAAGAAGAACTTGTATGAATGCTTATCACATTGACATCATCAAGAGGTATATTGTGTACTGATAAAAGACAAAGCCCCATTCAAAAGAGAAAGCCTATCGCAGAAAAATCCTTTTAGGATCAAGCAATAGTTCTGCATTGAGTTGAGCACCATTCGTACCGTAAATGCGCGATTGAATGCATATTCGGCCCGCGTGCCAAAAAGTGAATAAATAAAATTGCGGTGGATAAACCTGGCATTTTTATCCTCCCAGACAAGTCTGGTACTAATTTCTCGACTATGAATGAGTGGAATAATTGTTTGCCCATACCATGGAACTTAACCAAAGACCATATATGTATTAAAGAGCGCCTTTAACCACTGCGCTATACGTCCATAACTACATCCCGCACAAATGGCATTAGAGGAGTTTGTAGTACAAATGGATGCGAATGAATAAACTAATAGAATTAAAGAATCGTAAGAAAACTCAGTCGTGCTGTGCTGGGAATACGGCATAAAAAGTTTTGTGATTATTATCAGTGCTGCGAAGAACTTATCGATCATCGAATATGCTAAATTGTTAAATTCAGGGCTATGATAAGATTGAAAGTCATGCAAAACTGAAGAGAAACTCTAGACTTGAGCACATAACGATTATTAAAAGAGAGATTCTGAAGATTCCCGACCACCATCCCAAATAATAAATTCATACAAATAAAAAAGGATAAAGCTCTCGGCGTTGATCAATCCCTTAGGGATGCGCCATGCATCCGACTTCATTAAGCACTGTTGGAGGTGATTGAATGCATATCTGGCTTTTACAATGACTCGTGGTGGCCTACTGATGTATCGAGCCAGTACTGCTATCCTCCCAGACAAGTCTCGTACCAATTTGCCGAACCTGGAGTGATGGAAGGCTTGGTGGGTTATGTACGTACAGATCGATTCCACGTGTGTTGTAGGGCGCCTCCGACCACTGCGCAACACGCGCCCCAAATCTATACAAATACTATACAAAATAATACAATAATAATAGTATTGCAAATAATAATGATAATATAATAATACTATACAATTTATACAAATTTATACGAATACGAGTAAATTTACCGATGATATAAATAAGCAACTATGACGAAAGAGATTGTAAAGGACTTTTGCTAAATAATCGATGAGCATACAATAGAAGGTATCGAAGATTGAGGAAACCTCGTAAGAATAGCCTTAAACTGGTATCTGTTTAGACTTTCGGCTTTTCGTCTACAATTTGTGCAGCGGATTCCATGGTAAAATAACTTTAGTCTTGCTAGTTGTTCAAAGACCTGTAGATTAAAACACTCCATACATATAGAATGTTCTCTATCACATACAGAATCCTTTCTAACCATTTAGACAAGAGTTACAGCTGTACCTTTCTCCACACGAAATGTGTAATGTTTATATCTCGCACGTACGGTGTAAACATTCCGCAGCTGGTGCGAGGAAGCTTCAATTGTAATTTCTCTAAATTGTTCGAGAAAGTTCTCCATCTGATATAGAACATTGTCGATACTTTCTGCAGTGAGTAGACAACGTCCTTACTAGTCCTGAAATAACGATCAGCCTCCAAATTTTCATCGCTCTCAATCGATTCGTCGACTAATCGCCTGAATTGCTGCCGTCTTGGAAAAGTGCTGGTCGCAAAGCATTCATCTCTCTTTCGATCCAAAAATCGCTGATGGCCGTATATGTTTAGGACTTAGGAGCGTTATAGTACGGCTACCTCGTTATTATAGATGAATCCATGCCTCAACAACGCTCAACACTAGAAGTGTCATCGAAGGCAGAAAGCGACATATCATTAACCGGCGGACGACACGCGATTGCAACCGCTTTCACTGATGACGACGTCAGGACGAATTGAATAGAAGTGCTTAGGTCCAGAAGATGGGTAGGTATGGAGCCTTCTATATATAATATATGCATACATACATATATGTAATACATATATACATATATGTAATATATACGCTATATATAAAAACTGCCAAGCAGCAAAGAATTTTTGCGAGATCCAAAAAGGGCTACAGCAAAAAATTTAACCTAGGTTATTTTGTAATAGTTGCCAGGATCGACTTTCTATTAACCTCGGCATTGGAATATGAATGTGTCGTTTTCTTGTTCAGCAATCGCGAAGTTTTTAAACAGCATACATTTACTTCCATAAAAAAAACATAATATAATACAAGGCTAGCTGACGTTTCGGCAGTATTGCCTTCTTCAGAGCCTGGAAGGGTATACTGATATACAATCAACTAGGCCAAACGCTTCAACAACATTTACAAAAAGACGAAAAACTCTTCGGTAATTAGGTTATTTTATTATGATTTATTACATTACAGAAAAGATAAAGGACAAAGCGCTCGACGTTGATCAATTTCTAGGCAAAATACACCATCCATTCGACTCTATTAAGCATCGTAGAGATGATTGAATGCATATTTGGGTTTGCGATAGCCTACCAATGTATCACGGCAGTGTTTTTATCCTGGTACCAATTTCCTGACCCCGGAGGGATAGGAGGTTCGGTTGGGCCAAGGTGTAAGATCGAATCAATGAAAACTAAATCTACTGTGTTACGCGAGTTTTGTTACATTATAATAAAAATGGTATAACTTTCGACAAAAGGTAACAGTAAGCGAGAAACTCAGTTTTCATTGTAATATTTAGAGCAGCTTGTATACTTACCTGAATTGATGCGCAGTGAGATAAACGAAAAGAAATAACATCAAAGCAGACAGTGCTTATCTATCACACTTGTAGGCTATAGTTGTAAGCTTTCACCACTTCTAGTTAGTCTTTGAAATAGCGCAAATAAGTCAAGTGTGTTTGCGTACTCTTCAAAATCGCTTCGACAACAGCTGATACTGAATATCTTCCAAATATTTGAACTAAACGATTTATCGCCCGCTTTCATATCTGCCACTTTCATTTCTGTTAATTAGTCTCTTTTCCCACCTTTGCTATTTCAGCTACAACTTTACTTTCTTAAATAAACGACAGAGAATCGTACATACGGTATTAAAGTTCAGGTCGTAGACAAAAACTATCTGAAGTGCGAAACCAACTATCCAGCGCTGTAAATGATTTACACAACATCCAAAAGCTTTCCAGTAGGATTTTGTTTTGCTTCTATTACACAGCTCACGCTTTTCCTTTCATTACAGCGTTGTGTTTTGAACGAGTTAATGGTTACCTTGAGACAAAAAGAAAGCTCAAGTCTAACATAACTAGAGACCAAGTTTTTAAAAACAGCTACGAAGGGTTATATGAGAAGAAATGTCGCATGTTTGGTGTTTAATGAAGTGCTTTCTTTCCGAACATCATGTCAGGTTTTTTAAGCACTTCTTTGCATATGCAAATCGCCGCCATTCACGCATGAACGGACAGCCTTCAGTCTCCTAACCACATCTACGTTTCTCATAGTTTTCCGTTGAACTTAGACTAGACGTATTACAAAAGAATGGAGCGATTATATAGAAAACTGGCTAAGAGAAAGGCAAAGCAAGAAAGGGCCTCAGAGTTGTGCAATGGGTAACGCGTGTGCCACTGGAAAGGGTAATTGTAGGTCTAATCTCGCCAGCGGACCAAGCTTTTGCATATATCTCAGCATCATAGTAGTTGTATTCCACATCATATCGTGCTGTGAAAGATAATAATAGGCAGCGAATAAAAAATTGACAAGGAGTGATAGAATCCTTATCCACTGCTCTCACATGTTACTGTGAAGACCAAGCTTCACTCACTAGTTTAATATGAACTCATAAATGAAACGGAGTGAGCTGGCAATACAACGAATCGTTCTCACAAACCACGCAGATTCCTTCTCTATTTCTATTTCACCAGTAATCTACCGATTAAGCAGAGAATGCAGTTACTGATGGAAACATAACCGATTGTCCGCAAACAATTCGTTCCCTTTAAACCCTCGAAGACCACTTTAGATTCCAATGATTTTATATTCCAATTTCTAGGTGCTTCACAGTCACCAGATTGTACGAGAAATTGTTCATATAATCCAGTACTCGATCACACTAGTGGCACGTCATGACCCGATTTCTGAAGGCACTTTTCATTGAGGCGGAATGATTCCTCGATGATCTCATCCGCGAACGATTTGAGGAAAACTTCGTTGTTGGCTGTGAATGGTGCCCGCATAAATGTCGCTGACTTGTTTTCTCAGCTAAATGTTTGTCTTTGTCGGTCTCGTTTTGTTTAAGCAAACCCAATGTCACCGCTGGCCGAAATTTTACGATGACCTTAGAATTGAATTCATATGCTTATGGAAACTGCACTCGCTCTAGAACGTTAACACCTGAATGCATTGCAGCTGCCAACGATTGATAACGTTTTCACTGGAGGCTTTAATCGTTTCTATGGATCCCACTTGAAACAAGTTAGAGAAGTAAACAATATGGAAAGCGAAGAATTCCACTGAGAACTTTCTAGATGGTCTACTTTTCTCCATTCTAAGAGGAGTTTTTCAAGAAGAGTAACTCTGAGAGTTATGCTGATGGCTTTCAGTACGTAAAAATGTCGCAAGGCTGCGCGTTGCGCGGTGGCTACGTGTTCACCGCAATACACATGTGGTGCATGGTTCGATCTCGTGCGCCAACCTAACCAAGCCGCTGTCGAAAATGATAACGATAAGGTTAAAGTCATAAGTGGTGCTGTACTTCGTGTAAGATGAACCACCATGAAAACAAGATTTCACCAGGAGCAATCAATTTGTGTGCGTGTAGCACAGTGGTTAGAGGCGCCTTGCAATACACAGATCGACCCCACATCACAGGTCCACCATGCCTTCTATCCATTCCGGGTTAGTAAATTAGGCACCAGAATCCATTCGGAGGATAGCAGTACTGGCTCGATACATCGGTAGGCCACCGTGAGTCATTGTAAAGGCCAGATCTGCATTCAGTCACCTCCAACGATACTCAATGAAGTCGAGTACATGGAGCATTCCTCACGGATTGATCAACGCCGAGCTTTACCCTTTTTATTATCTACTAATCATCATCCTACTAATTATTTTCGTAGTCCTTATTGAAAGCTGTGTTTCTCATAATACGAGAAGTATCACCGTATATAGAAAATCCAAGTCGAAAATGGTTTGGTCGAAACAGGATCGCTCAAATAAAAAACACGTGGTGCAGATCGAATTCGCCAGTGCAATTAACGAATGTGATTCCTTCAAATAAAATGGATCACCAGCTGAAAAGTGTTTACCTAGGACGTTCAATGAATACAACACGACAAAAAGTAAAACGATAACGACTTGAGAGAAGAACTCGGTTGAACAGACCGATTAACATGGGACTACCTGGAGCCTCTGGCAGGCACCACTGATCAGCTTACTGATGCCGACCTGCGTGTTCACTTACTTAACTTGGAAGCTCTTTCAGCTCTTTAATATACAGCAAAAACGTGGGCTGATATTTCAACGACGTTCAAGAGGTGTTCAGTAGAGGAGTGATCGAGCGACGTCTTCTAAGAGTGTGTCGGTGGGCGCACTCAACACCAAGCCGGTTTTCGGAGTTCAAATCTTCGAAGAATATCCCGTCCTCGAGGGCCGCCAAAATACGTCACAATAAATAAACATCAACGGGCTGGTCACATGATGACACAGCTGGAGGAAGACGGCACTGAAGTGGGAATGAAAGTAACCTCGTGAGAAACCATCAAAATGAGAGGATGACATCCTCGTCACACTTTCAAACCATCTTTATATAAAGCTGGAAATAACTCTTCAGGTCCTCAGGATCAAGACCGAGCCACCCACGAATACCACCATTATCGATGACGGTTTCAGGAAAATAAAACGAACGAAACAAGTGTGGAAACCCGAAGGACACGTGAAGACGGCTTGCATGATTCTCTATCTCAAAAAGGGTGCCTTTTGAAAAGTATTTAAGGCATACATTTTAACACTTAAATGCTTAACTGGCTCATTTCTACAAAGATTCGTGGGGGTACTATTTCAATTTGGTTCATAGTTGGCTGATACTTTCTTCTCGGTTGCAGAAGTGCCGCACTAAGGCCAGTGCTTCCCCTTTTCTTTTTTCCCCCTTCTTTCCCTTTCTTACCTTCGTTTTTTTTTCTCGAGTGTTCAAAGGGTTTTCTCGACTGACATAGGATATCTGGCATTACTTATGAGTGAAAAACAACCACAATGAGTTGAGGTAATCGCAACGCTCAGACTCTAGGCCAGATTCGAGTCCACAATTACCCCTTCCAAGGGCTTACGTGTTACCCAATAAAGCACTGAAGTCCTTACTTTTTCTCTCAGCCAGTTTTCTACCTAACAGTGCCATCAGAAATCACAAAGAACACACAAAAAACTGGCTGAAAGGAAAAACAAGGGCTCAGTGGTCCAGTGGGTAACACGTGGGCCCCCTGAAAAGGTACTCCAGAGTTCAAATCTGGCATGGGATCTGAGTTTTTTAAATATCTCAGCTTCATTGTGGTTATATTCTACATAACATCGTGCCCTGAAAACAATAATAAGCAGTAAATAAAAAGTTATATAGTGAGTGATAAACATTTTTAAAACATGTGAACCCGCATGGTGGATGGTCGAAACCTTCGCTATACAGTATCCACTGTAACTATCCACGTTTTACATTTATGTGGCCAAAATAAATACATCCATGAAGATACTGTACTCGAAAAAAGGACATCTTTAGTTCAATATGATACAGGCAGTGAGATAATGGGAAAAGTGCGGAGGAATGCAATCCTTTCTAAGGCAAAAATGAACAAAAACATAAGGTGCTAGCAAAAAACATGATTTCTGCATAGTCCTAACCCAGTCAAAACCCTAAACCAAACCACGGAAAGATATCTATAGCAAGGGTGAGTGGATGTTTTCTCGGAAACGAAAAGGCTTAACTGAACCGTGAACCGTGAATAGAACAAAGAAATCTTCGTCAACTCGATTCCATAAGTTCTGACGACAAAGGGGATCTCGGATGAGGTCAGGGTTCCGGATTTTGGCGATGGCAAGGAACAAACAAGTGCGGTACTTTTAATTTTCTAAGTGCCTAATGATTCAATTTGATGAAAATTCGAATCTTTGAGGCGGATTACAAAACACTAGGATTGAATCCTAAGAAACTTTCAAAGTCACCAACTAGTTCACATTTAAAAACGATTTCTAGCAGATGAAGACCAACAAGACCTCAGAGCTCTATTAACGGCTCATACCTAAGGTTCTCTCCTCCGCATTACTTTCATTGAGCTAACAGAAGTTTAACAAAGTTTTTTATGGTAATAGAACAGTTACATTCTTCCCATCGGTTTACCGCCTCATCGTGGCTGAGAGGTGTTCTTAGGTGTCGGACTGCGATGTACAGTGGGGCGATCCGTCCCCCCGGCAGGGTCTCCCAAGCTCCGGAGAAAGAGTCCGGCGTTTCAACCAGGAAGCCCAGCTAAGAGTAAACTAATGCCAGGATCCACTACCGTCCTGGTGTCAAAGTAGTCGCATGGTGGCAAATCCACAAGGGTTGCGACTGCTTGTGATGGTGAAGACCTGGGGCAGACTTTGACCAGGCTGACCTCGTGACTACAGGGAACCACAGTGGCTTAACCAACAAATCTACGAAAAATGGTGACTATGCTAAGGTACGCACAACCAGTAAGGACGGGTTGTTAAAGTATGAAGTAAGTAAGAAAACAGTTACAACAGCATAGTTCGTAGGAAATAATATCACAAATCGAGAAACTTTTCTCCTTTCGAATAAAAAAAGTTGATAACTGGCGAGAAATTGGCTCATGTCGTAGAAATCGAAAAGAAGATGAGACACGGAAGTTACATATCGAAAAACCTTTTGCTAAAATATTAGAATAACTAAATAAACTTTCAAAATAACGGACGAATGTTATTTTCCACCCAGTTTTTAACAAGCACCAATAAAGCCTTCGCGGCCCATTGATAACTAGTGGACTAATCAAGCTGACTCAACTCCAGGGACACAAGAGGGATCCTACCTTTTTGCACCGGATCCTTTCTTTTTACTGTTTTTGATCATGAGCTTGGAAGGTTCTACCTTAATACATTGCAGACAACTGTTTATAACCTGCTAAAAAGCCTAAAGCTATTAGAAGTTAGGAGCGATTTCAATGCGCAGTAGGGATTGAATTGACGAGGCAGCGCTTTCAATATATCTCTTACCAGATCTTATCGCCTCATTGCCTCAGAAGAAACCTGTTTCTTTCAGGGTCGTCAATTGTGGTGATCATATATTTGACTATTACTCATGGTAAACAGTTTCCAATGGTATGGGAACCAAACCAGATGCTCAGATTAACCGTCGAGCATTCGTTTGTATCTCTTATATTGATTCTCCTAGAAACAAATACCATGCAAGTAATAACGCACGATTTCATTACGAAGTTCTCCCACGTCTCTCATTTTAGGAATCGCTTTGTTGTTCCCTCATGAACGAACGAACAAAAAAGTATAAAGCTAGTCAGACGTGACGATCGTTCAAGAAAGAGTTCCTCCCAACATTCAGGCTGCAGAACGAACGGATGACACGGAAAATCGACTTCACAGCATACTACCACAAAAAACCAATATTTGAGAAGTTTAAGCGTCATCAGTATTCGGATAACGAGCGGATTCTGTAGTGAGGAATTGGAATACCTGTCGATATAGTTTAAATCATTAGTGGGCAGGGATAAAGGGTAAAGCATCCAGCGTTGATCAATCCCTGAATGATTCGGCCACCTGAGTTTTCTGATCTCAGATAGATAGAGCAGCATGCTTAACTCGGAGCGCGAGATCGAACCGAAGACCACCGCTGTACTGCTGAGCACCTTTACTCATCGCACTATACTCTTCGCTAATCAGCAGCTACCAATAAAATTCACTGCATCATGTCTTTGGTAGTTTATAACAATTATTTTCGATGAAGACTATTCTTCTGCTACATTTATTTTCACTATTACACTAAGTTGGATCAATACTTGACAAGTTCGCAGGGATATGAATCACTTTTGATTCCTACGTGGCCGAAAGTTATTTGTCGTTCACCTTTAATGTAAACATATCTCAACTCACAGTGAATTATGTTGATTGAAGTGGCCGGTAAAATCTATGGAGCTTTTCGAATAAGAGACGTTTTCATATTCTACCAGTGCGATAAAAACTACTACGAGTACAATACTGTCTCTGAATGAATCGCCGTTCTCGACTGTTCATACCCACATCCAGATAGAGGAGGATTTCTTCTACAAGTTTTGAACTGCTAAAATTCTCAAGGTATTGAAAAATCTCCAAGTTTTTGAAGAACTGAAATGTTCGTGAATGTGTAGCTACGGAAAGAAGCTAATTTAACCACGTTTCCAATTTAGCCATATCATTAACAGTAACGGTAACAGTAACCTGGAAACTAGTTGAATTATCCGGAAAAGTGACGTGGATAACAGATGCTTCTACAACGGTTTCTGGAAACACTGCTTGCTTAGGTTATAATCACAGACTAAATCGTAAAATCGTGCGCTTATTGTGTAATTCGTACCGAGGTCTCCTACAGTATGTGAAATGTGGAAAATTGGTAGCAATGACCATTGAATGACGGGCCATTCAAGTATCAAGTATCAGGGACCTCATTTCAGATGTGCACACATGGGTCGATGGGCTTACGCTCGTGTTATTCTATATTTCAACGAACTCTTTCGACCTCCACTTCCGTTTTTGGAGGTCTTCCTTCCCATGTTTCGGGAAATGGTGAAACTTTGGGACCTTTGCAAAATTATACTGGTTATTTGGCCGGGGCCATTAATTCGATATTCGCCAAAGTAAGGCTTCTTATTCATTTCCAGTCAGTTTTTATAGTTATGACAATATATATTACTGTTAAAAATATAACTCGAACTTAAATTCGTATTAATGTAGACGGTAGCAGCCAAGCAAGTGTTGGGTTTGAAAGTGGACACTGGAAGTGGTCCAGTTAAGCCAGTTGTAACCGAAACCTCGAAAACTGGAGCTCCAATCAAAGCGCAGTAAGTTCGCCTTTTCTGTTTCTATGAGCACTGTAAGCTTCGTTTGTGCTTTTTATCCATTTTTTTATCAGGGTGTTGAAGTATACGTTTGAGAAACAAGTTTCGAGGACAGAGGTCATAAATCGGACTAGAGCGCTCGTGAAGAAGGTGCTTTCAGTGGAATCCACAGAGTCGAAACTGCTTCGTGTTCAAGAACTAAGCTCGCATATCATTCAATTTCCTCCGACGAGAATAATTGCCGCTCAAGTAATTGGTTTTTTTTCATAACATAATTGATAATGTTATACCTTTTTACTTTCTGCCTACTATAATTTCGCGGCAGGGTACTAAGCGAAATACAACCATAACGTTGCTGAGATATTTGCAAAACTCTGGACCGCAGGTGTCTATGGTGGGGAACGAACGCGCTATTGTCCTTTCCGGGGAGTAACGCGTTCACCACCACACCATGCGGGTCCTTCGTTTCGCCTGTCTCTCAGTTAGTTCTATCGATAGGCAGTAGGCAGAAAATAAAAAGGTATAACATTGTGATTTCAACTACAGCCGCAGCTTAACTGGGTTCTATGCCGATTTGGGCGCCCCAGATGAATCCCGCTGACGGGTGATTGCTGTGGCAAAGATCGATAGAAATAGCTGAGAGACAGGCGAAACAAAGGACCCGCATGGTGTGGTGGTGAACGCGTTACTCCCCGGAAAGGACAATAGCGCGTTCGTTCTCCATTGTAGACACCTGCGGTCCAGAGTTTTGCAAATATCTCAGCAACGTTATAATTAATCGTTTTGGACTGGTGTGTCCACACTATACATCATTTGGAAAATTCGCTTTCAACCACAATGATGCTGAGACATTTGTAAAACTCCGGAACGCGGGGTCTGCGGTGTGGGCAGAACACGCCATTACCTTTCCTGGGGGGCTAACGAGTGCACCACCGCACCATGCTGGGAGACAGGCGAAGCGAAAGACCCACACGGTGTGTTGGTGAGCGCATCAGCCCCAAAGTGGGTAAAAGCGTGTTCGATCTCCACCCCACACACCTGCGGGCCGGTCTTTAAATGGTGGACTCTTCTTGAAGCCTTCAATGTAATGTTTTATAGTATCCTCGTCTTATTGCTGCGCTATTAAAGACAGTAAGATCAACTGACACTGACGCGGCTCTTCGAGCCGAAGCCCGACAGTGCCTTACACTTTGCGGTTGTCAACCAGCGGTGAAAAGTCGAGGTTAATAAATTCATAAGTGATTAATCTAATTAATCTTTTTTTAAATCGGAAGCTTTATCCGCATTTTGCTAATTCCATGCTTTTTTCCTCTTTTTGCAGGAATATGTTTTATGGTGAGCGTTCCGGATTTTTTAATAACAAGACTAGCTTCCTTTCAGGCGTAAACATTTTAAGTATCGATGGGGGAGGTACTCGGGGAATGATGGGTCTTGAAGTTCTTGAGCAACTGGAAAAAGTTACAGAAAAGAAGGTTTATTTGTTTTTCGTGTTTGTTCTGTGCCTATCCATAGTTTTTCCAAATTTATGTCTGCATTAAGACTAAGTTTTCTGTGTTCACCAAACGGGTTACAGATTTGTGAGTTATTTGATTACGTGGTTGGTGTAAGTACTGGTGGAATCATCGCTAGTCTGTTGGTGGGAAAAGGATATAGCGTCAATGAGTGTCGCGCTATATATGTAGACGTCTCGAGAAGGTAGGGTAAGGGACTACAAAAAATTCATTTTTCTATCTCATCGCTTTTCATATTACACCTAGGCAATTCGTATCTTCTCTTCACTGTACAAGACTTCTTCAGGCTATTCTCGCAAAATCGCTTCACTGGTGTTAGCGGAGTTGTGCTCAATCATTCATACTATGATACGAAGAAATGGGTCAAGATACTCAAAGAAGTGGGATTTGGCTTTTTATCGATGCTGTGGTTGTTGCTTATCGTTTATTAAGTTGTAAAATTTCTATTCTTTCAGATCATTGGAGAAGAATTAACACTTATTGAAACAAGCAAAGAATGTGTGCCACGACTTAGTATCGTAGCTGCCGTTGTCAACTCACCTGTAATCGAAGTAAGTCAGTTATTTCGTCATTTAGGAAAAATATTGGTTTTCAGAGGGGATGCGTGTAGCGTAGTGGTCAGAGACGCCATGTAATACATCTGGAATCGATCCCCGCACCTCGGGCCTACCAAGCCTTCCAGCCATCCGGGGTTGGCAAATTGGTACCAGACTTGTTTCAGAGGATAGCACCACTGGCTCGATACACCGGTAAGCCACCGCGAGTCATTGTACAGATAGGCATTTAATCACCTCCAACGATGCTTAATGAAGTCGGATGCATGGCGCTTCCCTAAGGAATTGGTCAACGCTGAGAGCTTTATCCTTTTTTAGTGGTTTCTAAGGCTTATGTTTTTATGAAAAGGAGCGTGGGATCTGGTGTATAACGGCTGAGTTTTGTTGCATGTGGTAAGTTGTTGTTTGTTTTCACAAACGCCTTTGATTATAAGGCATTTTCTAATGACTGCTTTATTTCTAGCCTTATGTCTTTCGAAATTACGAACCACCTGCGGGTCGAGATTCACACTATCGCGGTAGTACTGGGCACTTTTTGTGGCAGGCTATTCAAGTGTGTTACAAAGCTAGTACTTGAGATAATTTTATGGTATTGTATGGTAATAATTTCTAGGCCTCTGCTGCGGCGCCGTTATATTTCGAGGAAGTTAAACTTGGACACTTTCTTTTGCAAGATGGCGGAGTAAGTATCTTGGTATTTGGCTCGTATGTCGTTCATTTCCTCTACAGAATTAATCTTCTTTAGTTGTTTACAAGTTTTATTGCTACGGATTGCAAAACTTTATGGCATATTGACACATTCATCACAACATGGTGATATAAACTCATTAGGAAGAGAAGACGTATTGACTTATGAGAGTTGATTTTCGGTCACTTTCTTTAATGTGGTTCAGAGAGGTTGCTGAAAACCACCACTGTAACGAGTGAAATTGAAATAAGAGATGTAACAGACTTTGGTTTACATAATACTGTTAGTGCGCGTATACACCAGTGCTTAGAGTTCCATTGCAGTACTGACCCGATCGTTTTTCGCTTGCGTCCAACCAATCACTTCGCTATTCTTCCTGAGTTCAAAAGCTACTGCCATGTTTGTCTGAGAGTATAAGAAATAACACTAGAGTGACAAGTTTGTATGGGCTATTTGATCGCTTGTATCCGTGAGCAGTTTTTTCTGATATTATCATCCAACAACATGCGATTTTGATAATCTTGAGGACAGAAGTGGGTCATGTGTTTATGTGTCGCGGTTTTCACAGAATTTTGCTTTTTGTCCTTCTTTTTTTTGCTCGGAAAGTCTGCCAAGTATCGGCGTGCAAGTACTTTCTTTCACGGAACAAATCGCCATCCAACATGTATTTGTATACCTCTCTATAGTCAAGGATGAATAACTTGAGTTTGTATTTCCTTTAAACATGGAACAAACTCATTTCATTTCATAGGAACAATAACAATATATTGGTGGTAACCGTGTAGGGTGAGCTGATGCATATTAGTATTTGCATTAATAAAACGATATAGCAAAGTCTCCATAAATCTATAAGTTTCTACACTTCAAATTCTTTGGTTGTGGAAAAATTATCTTTATTAAAAATTATTAAAAGAAAAGTTAACTCCACCTTTGTGGTTGGCATATATGGTTCAGATTCTGGTAACTAATCGCTAGTTTTTATGTTTCTATGGGTTCATTAAGTTTTTTGTATTGTGGTGAATGGATGGTTGTGGAATACGAACATCTACGCTATGTGTTTTGTGAAACTTGTTACTAAAGAGTGACAACGGTATCGATGAATGAGGAACGATACTTTTTCTATCATACAAAGGATTTGTGTATGTTCCGGGAGCAAGAAATTCCGTTCAAGAACATGGAGAATATGTAGAACATAAGAAGCACGGAAGTTATCATCGAAGGCATCGTAGGACACCCGAATTGTGGAGAATAAAGGACAGTGAGAAGGGCGAGTTGATGTTTTGTCTGGACGTCGTTACTGGCAGGAATTGATTTAAATTCGTAGCGTCTAGAGTGATTAATTAGGCGACTTTTCACACGCCTTCCATGAAAATTTAGCCGTCGTGATGCGTTAGTCTTAAAAAATTTAGAAGGATAGCCACATTATTAGTGTGTAACTTGGCTGTTTATATTTAGATAATCGCTAATAACCCAACAGCTATTGGGATACATGAGGCGAAACTATTATGGCCTGAGGAACGACTACATTGCGTAGTGTCTGTTGGAAATGGGCGATCGGTGCTCGTAACTATTTTTCATAATTTTTATTCTCTTATTCAGTTTTTTGGCTATGTTTAGGTGTGCGATCTGGAACAGGAGTCGAACGATTCATCACCGTCTACTCTAAGTTCACTGCAGAAGTTTAATCGAATAGTTGACAGCGCTACGAATACAGAAGCAGTACACATGTGTATGCATGACTTACTTGACCAGAATGTCTATTTCAGGTGGTTTTTGGTGTTACCTATAGGACAGTGAAATATATGTTTTAGAATATGTTTTGTGATATAGGTTGAACCCGTATATGACGGCTCCTTATGGCCTTGATGAGATTGATCCTAAGAAGTGCGTGGTTTTTTTTATTTAGCACTTATTGTTCTTGGTTGCAACAGTCACTGATGTTTTCGTTTCAGACTTAAACAAATGCAAAATGATGCAAAGCTTTACGTGAGACGCAATATGTCGAAAATCGAGGAGGCTTCAGCTAGGCTACTCCAGGTGGAGTTAGAAATTTCGAAGACTAAATTGGGATAGTTCCCAGGATCGACTTTCTATTAACCTCAGCATTGGAATATCAATGTGTCGTTTTCTTGTTCAGCAATCGCGAGGTTTTTAAACAGCATACATTTAAAAACCTCGCGATTGCTGAACAAGAAAACGAAGCATACATTTACTTCCATAAAAAAAAACACAATACAATACAATGCTAGCTGACGTTTCGGCAGTATTGCCTTCTTCAGAGCCTGGAAGAGTATACTGATATACAATCTACTAGGCCAAGCGCTTCAATAACACTTACAAAAAGACGAAAGACTCTTTGGTAATTACATGATCAACAAATTCTTGAAAAAACCCACCGCTTTTTCGTGACTTCCAATGAGGAAGTTTAGAACAGCTGATTATAGTCGCATGTGGTTGACGACTGCACCATCCCACATCAAAAATCGATGAGAACATACGGGATCAGGTCGCGTATGACCTCCGGCCATTCATCCCTGCTATTCATTGTAGGGTTTTTGGCATTTATCCAAAAAGCCTCAAGAAGTTTTCGCGCTGGTGTTTTGGACTCCTGTGCACGGATATTGACTTTTACTTCAAAATCGTCTCCGCTATGCTTTTGTATCCTATGCGTGCCTAGTGGGGTGCTTCGTCTTAGTTTTCGTTTGCCATCTAGGTGTTCTTTTATACGGATACACAAAGGTCTGCCCGTTTCGCCAATATATCCATCTCCGCAATTATTATAAGAGATCAGGTATATCGTACCTGAACTCATGCAATCACCGTCCCTTCCGTAAGAGCAAATTACGCAATTTGTTGTTTCACACAGACGGTCATACAGGCGGTTGCGAACTAATTGGCGACGTAGAGTAGTCGGTGGTATTTTAACTATCGCTACCGATTCCTCTAGACCTGCCCTTCTTAAGCATCGTTTTATAGCTACGCTTACTTCATCGCTTATAAAAGGCAACACAAACGGGATTTTCTTTTGGCCAAGTGTTTCGCGTGGGCGCGTCGTTCTTCTTGTAAACTTATCTCGTGGGGTTACTATTTCGTAGCCATTGGAGATGGCTATTTGCCGAGCCAAGTCGCGCGATTCTTCCTTTAGTTCCCTGGTAGTGAACACAGAGGTGGCTGTTTGAAACATGGTTCTCACAATCGCCCTCTTTGTGTGTGAAGGGTGGGAAGAAAGGAAATGAACAAGGATGTTCTTGTTACTTGGCTTTCGATACCACTTTGTCAGGTAACCGCTACTTGATAGGTTTATTTGGATGTCCAAAAACGGAAGCCAGTTTTCTCTCGGTTTCTCCCGGGTGAATTTTATGTACTCGGACTGCTCGTTCAATAATTCAAAGCATTTGTCCATCTCCTCCTACGTAGAGAAGACGACAAAACAATCATCTACATATCTGCAGAAGAGTAGTAGCCGGAGATCGAGAACAGGGGCTTCTATCTTAGACATAAACACAATGGCAAGGCTTGGCGCCAATCGCTGTCCCATTGCCAACTCCCTTATTTGCGCGAAATATTTCCCAAACCATCTGAAAATCGAGCAGTTTAGGCACTCCTTTAAGAGAGCAATTAGCTGCTGGATGGACAAGCACTAAATTGGGATTTCCTCAGACTCAGTTTACGTTTACGTGGATTTGATTTTCCTACTTCCAGCTGCAACTTCTCATGTGTTTTGGTTATAACCTCATGAAATACAGCGCATTTAAAAAATACTTCAAAACCGACTTTCCTTTAACCTCGGTGTGACTAATCGGTGTGTATTCTTTCTTTGATAAGCTTGCACGGGTTTAACGGATAATCTTTATTCGGGTAACGTTTCAACAGTTTCGTTTTCATCAGAGCCGGTGATCCGGGTCGGTGGTTCACAGTTGTTGGTGTTTTCGAGTTGGCTGTGTTTTGTGTTCTGTGACCCATAGACTCGGATCATGGGCTCTGATAAAGACGAAACCGTTGAAACGTTAGCTGAGTAGGGATTATCTCTGAACTTCTTGTGAGCTTGTCAAGGAAAAAATGCATTTTAAAATGTTTGAACTTTATTTCCTGTCTGTTGCTTTTCCATGTGAGGGTGTAATGTGTAATACAACCACATAGATTCTCAGATACGAGCAAAACTGAAAAGAATAGGCAGTAAAGTAAGAATAGGTTAGAACATTGTGATTAACTTCATCCATTTTGACTGCAGCTTCATCCAAACAGTGTCTATTGGCGATTTGTGGTCTACAAATTATTGCAATTGACGAGTTACAGAAAAAACCTCTATTGGTGTGGTAGATAGCACATGAGCCCCCGGATATATTCGCGGGTTCGGGACCCACCTGAAGTTCCGAGTTTTCCCTTCCTTGTGTTTGTATAATGCGTCTATTTTCTTGTCTTAATTCTGTTTTTTCATATTTATAGTCTTGTTTGATGATAGCTATCTTCAGATCTCACAACATTTCCGCTATTTACTGTTTTTTAGAAGCCTTCCATTTTACAACAGAATGTCCGTCGATTTGAAGAGTGGATGGATGAGAGGGGAATGTATTCACCTCGTTAAATACCATATAGATGTACATACTTTTTATGTAAGTATGTAGATATCCTGGATATTTCATGTACCAGTAGCCTTTATAATCTTAGTCTGCTCATTTCTTATTTCCATTACTGTTCATATTGCTCGTATATGATTCTCAACATCTGTTTGCCCATTTTGTTAAAGCACTTCATATATCCGGTTTAGGACTTTTTTCAGTGGCGTTTCTTATCAAAATATATTAGTGTTTTTGATGACCCTCATGAGAAGTTAGTTCTGTATAGTCTCTTTCCAAGTTTATAACGTTTTGCTTGCTATGTAAATGTATGTACAGAGCTTTCTCAAATTATTGATACCATCGCGACAAATTTGTACCTAATAACCTAAACTTTAAACCACTTGTGCATTTCCTACACTGTGATTGTACTACTCTTGTCGTTACTACTAGTTATGACCACGGTGAGTTGATAGGTTTTTCTCCGGGAAACATCTTTTGTTGAGAACTGCTAACTGAAATTAATTCCACATTGTTGGAAAAGCTCACTTAGCCTCAATTTACTAATAATTCAATGAAGTAAAGCTATTCGTTATGGGATAGTGTTTGTCGATGTATTTATCACAGTATATTTTACTAACATCATGGTGATCTTGATAAATTTCTCATTGTTATCTTAACCTGTTCAAATGTCATCGAAACAAAAGTTTTCAATGCTGTTGATATCAGAAAAGGTGTAAGCATAATGATATTGGTAGGGTGCTTCTATAGTAAGGATGTGAGTGGTTTGCGATGTTTTTCTTGAGGATTTTGAAAAGCTCATCATTCTTGGTTTTTGCTCAGTTGATATTTTCAGTGCTACCTTCTAGACAATAAATTATTAGCACTTACGCTTGTGTGCTCCAAAATTTCTGAGCATATCATGCTAAAAGGGTTGAGGCGTAATAATCGGAAGTGCCATAGAGTACAGGCATGATCGCTGATTCAGTTCTTTTCTCTGCCAATTAAGCTCCTGTCTCTCTGAGGTTAGGAAATCTGTGCCAAATTCGTTTTGGAAGATGTCTATCAGATCCACAAAGGCCGGCGATTGAATGTGACCTAAGAACGGTACAGCAGTGCTACTTGCAGCAGAGTTTGAGGAAGAATCGAGTTGATCAGCATTGAACTACACGTAATCTTGAAGAAAAAATGATTCTGGACTGATATGGTACCTACACTCAAATCCTCAAACTGTTCTATGAATGACGGGATGCACAAGTACTAACAGAGTGAAAAAAGGAAATGATAGAATCAGCACAGTATTTCAAACAAAAATTAAAGATAGGATCTATCTAATAAATTGGATGGATTAGTTGTTTGAATAGAGCTCAAATTACATTTGCTTCTTATTCATTGTTGGAAAAACGATGTGAATCATGGCCTAAGGTGAAGGCTTGAGTTCTGGATTTTTTGAAATGAACTGGACAGGTTCGGGGTTCGATCCAAGTACATCGTCCCCGATTTCTCGGTGTATTTGTTGCAGACGATGTATTCGTTCTAGAATCCTTCAAAAGGTGGTAAAGCTTCCTTCAGTCCCGATGAGCAGTGTCTGTGGTTGAGGACTGGGAACGCTCTACCATGGATGTTTTAGAATTCCGTAAACGACAACTCTCGACCAGCTTTCAGTATGTTAAGGAGGAAGAAAGATTGTTTAGCTGATACCGTAGTCGCAAACTTGCTTTCAAGACAACCAAATGAGTGGAGGTTTTGGGTGTGTACGTCATATGAACACAGATCACCTTTGTATCGAGTTAAGTAAACGTTCTTTGGGATGTTCTAATGCTCCTCATGTTGATACTCCGCTCGTACACTCATGGGGGGCTATGTGGTCTAGTAACTATGACCGCTTTGGCTTATGTATACGTTCTCACCTATTGACCCGCCGTAATGACTGTATGCTTACCTCTTCCTTCCTTCAACAAATAACTGCACTGAGTGCCGACAAAGTGCTCTAATTCTCTCTGGCTTAAACGGCTTATCTGTGAGGCGGAGACCTTTGTGGAATGCTCTGGGAACAAATGAGATAGCATGAACTGATTTTCCGGAACATTAGTGGATTCTTTTGTTTATAGTTCCCAGGATCGACTTTCTCTTAACCTCGGCATTGGAATATGAATGTGTCGTTTTCTTGTTCAGCAATCGCGAGGTTTTTAAACAGCATACATTTACTTCCATAAAAACACAATACAATACAACGCTAGCTGACGTTTCGGCAGTATCGCCTTCTTCAGAGCCTGGAAGGGTATACTGATATACAATCTACTAGGCCAAACGCTTCAATAACACTTACACAAAGACGAAAGGCTCTTTGGTAATTACACGATCAACAACTTCTCGAAAAACCCACCGCTTTTTCGTGACTTCCAATGAGGAAGTTTAGAACAGCTGATTATAGTCGCATGTGATTGACGACTGCACCATCGCACATCAAAAATCTTTTGTTTATATTTCAAGTTTTTGCTAGTGGTTTTTGTTAGTTTTCTTGTTATTTGTAAACATAACGAATAGTTCTCGATATTCTTATTGGGCAAACACGAGATGTTATTTTATTCTTTTTTCCGTTAAAGCTGGCGTTTCGGCAGTATCGCCTTCTTCAGAGCCTGGAAGGGTGTATTGATATTTCGAAACCGACTTTCCTTGAACCTCGGTGTGACTAATCAACATGTATTCTTTCTTGATAAGCTTGCACGAGGTTGGTAAATATATTTATTTTCGGGTAACGTTTCGACGTCTTCGTCTTCCTCAGAGCCGATGATCCGAGTCGATGGTCCATGCTTGTTATTCGTCTCGACGTTGCGGCTTCGCCTTCGTGTCGAGCCAGGTGTACTGATATATAATTTACTATGTCAAACGCTCCAAAAAATGCACCGTTTATTACGTTCCTTCCACTGAGGAAGTACAACTGACCAGAGTAGCATATGGTCGATACAGCCGAAACGTCAGCTTTCACGGAATAAAGACTAAAGTAACACCTCGGCTTTGCTCAACAAGAGTATGGAGAACTACTTGATCAATGCCGAGGTTAATAGAACGTCGGTCATGGGATTTATAACGAATAGTGCTGAGGTGGAAAATATGATCTAAGTGCTTTATCTCAGTCTAGCGTTTCAAACTTGGTCTTCTAGCTTCGGTGTTTTAAGGGGCACGGCTATCACAGAGATAGAGATGCGGTTCAACAAAGCGCCCAAGGTTCCTGGTTCGACCACGCTTTGTACCTATTAAGCCTCTCTATCTTTCATTCCAGGGCTAGGAGATGGGTTCTAGATTTTTCTGGGAATCTTCTTCTGATCCATAAGGGTGGCGAGTGTCTGCTGTGAAGAGTTTGGGACGTCCTTTCGCAGCTATTATAGGGTATCAGGGCAAATCAACTCGACTCAACTATTCAAGATCATTGATAAAGAACAAATTTTTAGCGGTGGCCGAATCCACACAAAAATCTGAGGATCTCCATGGGTAATCCATTCGAGAAAACGGATGGAATGAAAGAAGTTCTGAGATTTGCAGAATATGTGGTATTGAGTCGGATAAAGGAAAGAGAAAAAAAACATTAACTAAGCGGATGGTCACTATCGAAGTGCAACACTGTGATTTCAGAGTTGTTTTCCTTCTTTTTACCTTTGAATATCGTTATTTTTCACCAAGAACCGCAATTTTGGTATCATAGAGTTTCCTTTACAATAGCGTACCTATCCGTCAAACGAACAGCTGGGTGGATGTTCAGACGGACCTGGTGCTCGAGTGATGGATGGATACCCTCCAATATTACTCTGATCGACTACCATTCAATGGTGAAAGGTGACCTTTTACATTAAATTACTTTTATTGAAAGAATGGCTTAAATTAACACCTTAATTAGGGTTCATTCTGAAACATCTGCCATGTGCAAGACAGCTGACCTTATTTTAATTTCTATTGGCTTCGATAATTTCCATCACAATTTAGGACACCCGGAGAATATCTGGGATTTGAACGTGGTTATAATTTTCCCGGTCATTTGTGAGAAACCGCTGTTTTAATGGAAATGTTAAGGGCGTCTTTAAAAGCTCTAAAAGGCTGGGCATTGATCAATCCATGAGGGATGCGCCATGCATTCAACTTTATTAAGCATCGTTGCAGGTGATTCAGTGCATATCTGACTTTTACAATGACTCTCGGTGGTCTGCTGATGCATTGAACCAGTGCTGTTGTCCTCCCATAAAAGGCTTGTACCAATTTGCCGATCCCAGAGGGATGAAAAGCTTGGTGAGCCACAGGCACAGGGATCGATCCCATGTGTTTGTCACAGGGCGCCCGCCTCCGACCACTGCGCCACACGCGCTCTAAGATGCGCCTACGAGCGTCCCTAGTTTTGATTATTCCCTAAAGGTGTTCCGTACATTCTATTTGCTTTATCAAGCACCCTAGCGCTAACAGAGTTCGTACGATGCCTATACAGCGAGTTACAGAAGCCGACCGATGCATCGAGTCGGTTTTTCATCTTTCCAAAGTAGTTTGTTACTAATTTATCAAGTCGAGAATTATGTGGGGCTTGGATTAGCCTAGGTGACAGGATATAACTATTGGCCACATTTGCATTGGGTGGACCTATAACCAATGCGATATATGCACGCAGGAAATTCCACCTTAGTTCGCTCATTTCGAAGCAAACATCCAGTCATTGACGTTTGTGAAACAAGTTCTCACTTTTATTATTTCCAATTGCTTTAAATCATAAATCACAATGTAATTCGAGCTGGCACCACCAAGTTTCTCGTTCCTCCATGACGCCGGTTAAAGCTGCCCAATTCCGATTATTCGAGGAATTCGAAGAGCGTTGCATTTTTTGGATGGGGGTTTTTATTTTTACTGCTTTTTGTCAAAGTAGCCAAGGTTAGCTTGTCCAACTCCGACGTAGGAGTGAGTTAAGCCTAGTTGGGCTACTACCAGGAAATATCGAAATCCTTCGCGGGTTCGATAAGCATTCTGAGGAAAGGAACACTTTGGTGTATAATACGGTTCATCAGTCCAGGAATACCACTGAAAATATGTGAAAATTTAGAGGAATTGATCAAAATTATAACTATCGAACCTAAAAAATATACAAACAACTCTTGGACTATTTTTCCCATAAGTCAGGTAAAATGCCAGATAGTTCCACTGAGTACGCCAAAAAATCTGATTTAATTATAGATTGTCTTCGTCGACAATAAGTGGCCATATTATGTTGAATTTAGTAGGCCTTGAAATCGAGTTGCTTTTGATTTAGGATCCACAAGCGTGAAGTCGTGCCACTGTCTCGAAATTTTGGAAGCCTGATCACAAGAATCACTGAATCCTAGTCGTGGGGCAGTAAGCCGGCTTGCGATCCACAAGGGACGGCGATTGCCTCTAGGATTTGAGATTTTTGGACACATAGACATGGACATCGCGAGACTCTAGTGAAAACAAGCTCAATTAGCATTCAATATGTCAATGAGGAGAGACTGCAGATCCTCGAACCGCTACAGAATTCCTAACATTTACGAACCGAATCACCTCCAGATGGCGGTTGGGTGACCATAAACAAAAGATGGAAGAAGTACTGACGACCGTATGTCAAGTGAATACGTGCCATCTAAAAAGCTAAGTATCGGGGAAGGTATTCCATTGTGACTGCTGTTATTGCCAATCGACGATTAGTTCAACAAATCTTTCTTTGTATTCTTGTTGAGCAAACGCAAGGTGTTACTTTCATTCTTTATTCATGAATAAGCTGACGTTTCGGCGGATTTCGCCTTCCTCAGAGCCTGGAAAGGTCAAGTTGACGGCGATCCATTCGACCAAACACCTCCATAACCAAACCAAGAAAACGCTCAACCAAAATTTCAATCAAATTGGACACAGCTTTGCACACTCACCGCTTTCTATGAGGTCCCCACTGAGTATGTCGCGTGTAGACCAACCGCACAAAATTCACATGGAAGCGTAATGTGCCCTTCCCATCAGAATAACAGTCATATACTGCCCAATATCACGCGTGATAATGAGGCATTCTTTCCTGCGGTTCATTTTCGGATTTCTGGAATTAATCCAGAACGCCTCGAGAGTTTTGCGCGCTTGTGTTCTCGATTCTTGTGCGAGGATCGTGATGCGTGCTTCAAAGTCCTCCCCGTTATGTCTCTGGGTCCTATGCGTGCCTAGTGGGGTATTTGGTAGACGTTTCTTTCATGTAGGATGCAGGAAGTAGTGAATCTGTTGATTGCGCAGGTGACATAATCTCGTAGGCGCTCTTGGACTCTCGTTGTCCATCTTTGTACACCCGGGACCATCAATCCTTTTGTCCGTCCGGGGTTATGAAATTGGTACCGGACTTGTCCGATACGATAATGAAATATTGACCTCATGCACTATAAGACCTAAATAAGCAACGCCGATCGCTTCATCTCTTATTCTTCATCACATAATAGACGATGTGCATTGCATACAATCACATGTGGCTAGAAATTACTAAGCAGTTAAAATTTGAACAAATATATCTCAGCTCATAATGAACTTTACTAGTCGAAATAGAAATCACCAGAATCTACAAATCTTTGCCAATATTTTTTCCAAGTCCTATTAATGGGACTTTTTTCACCTTTTCACATTTTTCACGAATTTGCGATCTAAATCGGTTTTAAATCGATAGGACGTTTAAAAAAATCACTTATCTATCAAGAACGATAGTTCGAAGCCTTCTCCTCGCTCACCAACTGCTCTAGTTATCGAAAATCAACGGCAGTTATCGAAGGACTAGCATCGACCGTTATGGCTTATTATTGTTATTACTAATTATTATACTGTTCCAATGGCTTACTCTATTGCTATGACATTTTGTATACTTGTTTGTAGAACTGCGTTTTAGAGTAGGACTTCATCCCCAGTAAAAATATCCCAAGGTCGGCATTTTCGTTCGGATGCCCAGTTAACAATAAAATGTCTAAACAAATAATACAATAAAATAAATGTCTACATGGAGTTTTCGCCGTTCTAGACAAAACAGATTGTCAAGGTCGTAAAACGACGTAGAACCTTCTAAGTACGCAATCCAGTGACTCCATGGAAAAACTTGCCAAACCAGTACAGTGGCAATGAAAAGGAAATTATACTGAAGTTCGCACTGTAAAGACGGATTGCCCAAATAGTGGATATTTATTTAATATTGCGCAATTATGCCATCAATTTCATGAAGATGTCATTCGTCGAGTATCACCTGTCACCTGTATCACCTGTATCACCTGCAGTCCCGCTGATCGTCGAGTGACTAGCGGGTGCCAGTAAATCTTCCATTTTTCTCTGTCGCCTGCAAGAGCAGCCCAGTGGGTTCTGCTCGCTCTAGGGACTCGTTGAGCATCATATCTTTCTTCTAGGCTTTTCGTTAAGAACTCCGACCATCGAGTCAGTGGCCTTCATGTAGTGCGTTTAACATCCCGAGGAATCCAGTCACAAACGGCTCTTGTCCATCGGTTGTCATTCATACGCATTACGTGTCCGGCTCACCTTATCTTCGACTGTTTGGCGTACAGAACGGCATCTTTGATTTTTGATCGTTGACGCAGATCGGAGCTTCGGTTCCCATCCCTTACTTGTGTGGAACTGGATACTTCTAGCATTGCCTTTTCGACTGCGCGTTCGATAACGCTGAGTGATCTGTCATCCTGCTTACGCATCGACCAGGTTTCTGACGCATACGTTAGAGCAGGAAGTACCGTTGAGTCGAAAAGGTGGGCACGGAGTCGGGTGTTTTTTGTCCTGTTCACTACATCCTCGATACTCTTGAAAGCTCCCCAAGCCGCTCGTTTCCTTCTGCTCGGTTCTGGAGCTAAGTCGTTCAAGATGTTGATTTCCCGACCTTGATAGAGCATTCGGAGATATTCGTTCCGTTGAGCGTGAATGGGGCATAAGAAACCAATCCGTTCCTCATGTTGCTGCTCAAAAATATGTTGCTACTCAATATACATGGTTTTTTATTGTTTTCGTTTTCCATTTCAAACATAGTTCGTCCTACAAATGGGTCAATAATCTTGTGGAGGGTTTTTTTTTTCTCAAAAATATCGTTGCCAACTCATTACAAAAACTAAACAACACGTTTTAACTCAGTCTCCTACCAGTCCTTTTTTAATTCTCGTATGTGCTTTAAAGTTAGTTATACCTACAGTTTTATTTTATGCGAAAACGCTAACATTTGGTACGACTTGAAGCAATCTGATTTTCTCACTTTCTCTATGGAACCACAGCCAATTACTTACTGAATGCTGCTCAGTACATTTTTCAGTGACTCATATTTGTCACCAAGTTTAAATGAAATAGTGAATTTGCTTATTTACTAGTACTTTGCTAATACTATAAGCAGTAAGTTTGTACCCCTTCCATTCCATGTAGCGCAGTGATGGTTAGAGGTGCCCTATAATGCACACCCAGTTATTGCTTCTATTCCGAGTCCTAGGCAAACCATTTCATCATTTTGGTCCACGTCTTCGGAACTCATCAAAAGAATGAAGGATAAAGCCCTCGGCGTTGATCTATTCCTGAGGGATGTGCCATAGATTCGGCTTCATCAAGCATCATTAGAAGTGACTAAATGTACATCCGATCTAGACTACGACTCGCAGTGGTCTGATGTATGAAGTCATTCCTGCTTTCCTCGCTGATAGATCAGCTATCAATTTGTCGAGCCTGGAGGTACGGAAGGCATGGCGAGCACGGGCGGCGAGATCGAACAAGGGCAACGTGTGTATTGCTGCACACCTTAATCCACTGTGTTACACAGGTCCAACGAACCAGTGTGTAGACTAAATATGCATTTTTTCACCATAATGGTTAACGAACTCGAAAACATGCCTCATCCGTTAGCGATTGATCAACACCGAACGTTCTAACTTCTGTTTTGTACCTAAAAGTACACCAATCTCACAAATCACCATCGTCCTCGTAACAAGCTAATCGAGAGATGGCAAATATCCCTCCAGCTAGCGACACCTCAAGGCGACGACTTGAGAAAGCGAAGGCATGACTGTCTGAAGATTTGAATGGAGGAAAGCCTAGCAGAACTACTAAATCACCAATCAATTGGAGGAAAGCCGCACGCGATTTTTTCGTGCAGGTTGTGATTTACAATTCTTAAAGGCGCTTTGCACCCATGGATTCAGCTACTCGACTTACAAACGGATTGAGAACATCTTCTACTCTTGGTAGAAAATGGATAAAGAATAAAGGATAAAGCTCTTGGCGTTGGTCAATCTTTGAGGGATGCGCCATACATTCGACTTCATTAAGTATCGTTGGAGGTGATTGAATGCATATCTGGCCTTTAAAATGATTCACAGTGACCTACCAATGTACAGAACCAGTGCTGCTATCCTACCAGATAAGTCTCGTACCAATTACTCAGTCTGGTAGAAAAAGAAGTTAGCGATATATAAAATCGTTCCGAATGTTGAAGAACATGAAATCACANTGAGGGATGCGCCATACATTCGACTTCATTAAGTATCGTTGGAGGTGATTGAATGCATATCTGGCCTTTACAATGACTCGCGGTGGCCTACCGATGTATCGAGCCAGTGCTGCTATCCCTCCAGACAGGTCTAGTACCAATTACTCAGTCTGGTAGAAAAAGAAGTTAGCGATATATAAAATCGTTCCGAATGTTGAAGAACATGAAATCACATTTATGAGGACTTATATGAAGAATGACAATGTAAAACAATCGATAAACAGGGTTTCATCGGGCATTTATTTTTGCGCGGAAAATATAAGCTTAGCAAAATGACCACAGTGATCCCGAGATATGAGAAACACTCGGAACCTCAGTTGGGCTTCGAACCCGCGATTACCCTATAGCTTTAGAACTTTTAGGAACACAAACAACACCTTCCCGCAAATTCCTCCGCATCCTCTGTTCATATCCTCGTACATTCTCTCTCCGCCTCTCCGCCTTGCTTCGCCTTATCTCTTATCTCCTGCCGATGGGCGTGGTCAAATCGATTACCTCAGGTCCCGCCCACTTTTGCAAACATTGCCGCACGTCCATTTCTCTAAGGCGAAACCATACCTTATTACTCAGCAGTAATGAGTTCTCACAGTTAACTATTCCTTAGATGTTTTTTCCTCTTTTAATTTATCGTTTCTTTTAAATAGTAAATGTGCGAATACAAGTAAGCTATGCTGAAAAGCAGTTTTCCGTTATCGACCATGTATTACTGTGCGGCGGCTATCCATCAACTAGCTTAAATACTTACAACAAATAAACGGCTCTGAAGAAGGCGAAACCGCCGAAACGACAGCTATTGTACTCTAATAAATTCTACATTAACAACCTCGTGTCTGCTTATTGAAGAAAAACATTGAATTATCAATTAATGCCGAGGTTAACAGAAAGTCGGTCTTGGGAAAAGCAGTTTTCCATTCGTAAAATTTCTTGTATTAGTCCCAGCAGATCAGATAAGTGCTGGTAGATCATTGCGGACAGGAACTATTGATTTATCGATCGCGTTTCCGCAAATCAACCTCCATACTTATTTTGTTCCATCTAACCGAACGGAACAATTCTTATTCATTTGCACTTCTACTGAAGAATCTATTCTATGAAGAGTGAAGGTCATCTGAACTGGTTACCAGAAAAAGTCCGCCGTACTTGAGTGCTCTGGAATTAATCAATCGATGTTCCGGCGAAGCGATTTTGGCCTTTGTGTGCCCAGTGGACTGCGTCCGATGACGTTCGCGAATTTTCAGTTCGCATGAAGAAAAGAAAAGTCGAAGATTCGCACTTCATTTACAAAGTTCTTGAACATTCTTGTATCTCATCATGTCGGTCAATTTGTTATCTATAAAGTTCCACGTATGATAAAACTGGGATTTCTGAGCTAATTTTGGCTCTATCATCTGCTTTCTATTCAACTTTTTCTTTTTGGGAGTAAATGTGCTAGCTCTGTGTGACCTTGCTTCACTATTGGCATTTTTTGTTACAATATTAAAGGCCCACTTCTCTTCTGTTAAGGTATCTGTATAGACAGAATCAAGTTATCCTTACTACAGAGTGCAACTAGCCGTCTATAAAAATGGCTTCCAGCCAGGCTCTAATGGCTGAAGAAGGCAAGACCGGACAGGCTGCATTTGAAAAAGTGAGGTGTCGATGATTTAATTCAATAACTAATCTTTCCTTAACGTTCGATCTTTCTTAGAATAGATTATTCAGCCACAGAGTGCTGAGATATCAGCAAAGCTCAAGACCTTAGTTTGCCTTCGAGTGGCGGATTTCATGTAAGCTCCCGGCAAGAGTCACGTGTCCGAAGTTCCCTTGAGGTTCCAAGTTTTGCTCGCATCTTAGCATCTTCGTGGTTGTATTTAGTATTATATACTTTCATGAAGAAAAAATAATACGTAGTAAATAAAGGTGAAGTCATTGTGATGGATTATTCAGCTTAAATACAAATGCTGATTTCATAAAATATTTTGCAGAAAACAGAAAAAGTGATCTTCGATTTGGAGCACAAGTGCATCGGCCTCACTAAAGAACAACTCGAGAAATATCGTAATGATCCATTCTGGAAACCTGTTCGGTTGGTTTCATTTTGGTTAACTTGAAATGTTTTACGGGTTATTGATTGGTATTGATCACTTTCTTAAAACCAGGGAAAGAAATCTACAGTAGTAATGTCTTCACACGTTGTACAGGCCTTAACGTAATCTTTATCTGAATAGTGTTTAGATGCTTGGGTAGGAATTCTGTTCTAGCGCTTTGAGGTTGCTACCTTAAGGTCATTTCCCAGGTCGTTATCAAGGGAGTTGCCAGCTCCTATGGTCCCTATTCTTGGTGTATAGGTCTACTGTTAGCTTGGCCATTGAATACTCAAACTTCTTAGGTGCAATATAACCCAACCAGTGATAGGTGATAGAAACCACCTGTTGCTCATTGGTATTCGAAATGAGGGGGAAAACTGTAGGATTCAAATTGTAGTACATGCAGTATTTGTAGGTCAGTTCAAGGAGTCAAAGAGAAGCCAAAGCTTTATAAAGATGGACTTCATAGCTTGTTTTGCAAAATCTATTGCTAGAGATTGCATATAGCCCAGAAGTTGTTGGGTAAACTTCTTAGTTGTGCTTTTTCATATGACCGAGTTGTATGAGACCACTTTTTTCTATGATTCAACTTAGTGTGCATGGCTTACTCGCTTAAGGACTGTACTGTTCGTTCTGTTCTGGATATCATGGCTAGCGATGTTCGCTGGAGCGGTTTTAATCGTTGTTCTTTCGCCAAAATGTGCCGAGAAACAAAAGCCGGAATGGTGGCAGACGAAGGTCTCTTATCAGGTGAGCAGCCGACACCGAGTTACGTAATCCCACCGTTATCGGATCGCCTAACACCGTTAGTGTCCCGGCATTTCTTGCAGTATAAATTTGCTTTTTAAGTCCTTTACAGATGTTTGAGCTACCAGTTGGTAGTTTCTCTGTTATTTTTCCCAATCTTACGAACACACTTAACATCCTTCTTCCACTGTTTTCGCCTTGCTGTAATCACAAGTGATAAGTTGCAACAAAATCGTATGAAAGTGCAACGGAAATCGCCGTTCGAGTGGAATGACCTCGATTTCGAGCGCTTATCTCTTCCTGTCATCGTACCCAGCCGACAGTCTGTCACGAACGGCACCGCAGACAATCGAACACCACGTTACTAATTTAGTCCTTAAAGGGTTGATTAGAGGTTTAACTAGGGCGCTGCAGACTACGCATATGTTTTAGAAAAGCGAAATTCTACCATAAGGATTTATATCCTATAAACAAACGTTTTAAAGCCTTGACTTTGCCTGACACTTTGCTTGCAGCCAAAGCAAATGTGGTTATGAAGAACTTCAAAACCCTATGTAATCGCAGTAATATAGTGCTGACATCTCAAACGCTTGCGCTTTTATTGAAATAAGTTGTTGGATCGAAAGAGCTGCTATCATTTGAGCACTTCTTATTGAACGTTCACTTCGATATTTCTTCCAAGGAAAACGTGGTTCGGCTCAAATATTTTTCAAAAGTGTTAATTTTTGGGCCAAGTTTTTTTTCCACTTATACGGCTTATTTAAGCGAATCACTGACATGTGGTTACGGTAAGTTCAGGCTTCAAGGGTTCCTGATGCTTTAGTTTCGATTAAACAAATCAAACATTGAGGTTTAGACATCAGTAATTCTCATTTCGTCACATTATAGTTGCTCACACCAACCTTCTATGATACCGACAACGATGGTGTCGGCGATTTCCAAGGAATCACTGAAAAGCTGGATTTGTTGAGGAAAATAGGAGTTACCACGGTCTACCCAAGTCCAGTTATCGAAATAGAGAAGGTAGTAAGGTTTGGTTTTTTCTTAATATTCTTTAGGTTCGGAATCTATCTGAAACGTCGTTGTTGAACTCTTTTTATTCGACTATATCCTTTTTAAATTGCCATATTGTTTTTAATTCACTAATTCAATACTTTTCACGTCTTATTATTTCATCGTTAGGAAAAAGAGGCATTCTCTCGAGAAACATTTGCAACAAGTTTGACCTACCTAACTCTTTAAAGGGAGAGAGTTTGGTTTTCATTGTATTTATTAGGAGTATTGTAATTTATTAGATACACAGTATACTGTAATAATTCATAGTTGGTGGAAGCTTTTTTTCACATGACTTCTCCTCAGGTTGAATGGAATATAAATCATCTGCGTATGTGATCAAAGCACTAAAAGCGTGTATTGATAACAATTCGGAATAGCCATATATTCAATAAATTCTCAGATCGAATAGGAAATTTGTAAGGGATTAGGATTGGCCTTCTTTGTAGTCGCGCACAATGTGTGAACAATCCTGATCTTATTTACTCTGGACCACTCGTCCGCTTACTCGGAATTCATCTATGTCGCAGACGTTTACGTTGCTAAAGAATAATAGAAGAGGCGTATTCGCTCCAGAAGCTTTGTTCTGTATTTCGAGGAAAAGAAACTTTAGTAAATTCATCACATTTGTTTTAGATCGAGTTGAAATAATTACTATGTAGGAGTCAAACATGATTCAATACCGATGACTACCATTGCTCAACACCCCTTTGGAAGTTAGAGAATTGTCGCATGCAATAGAAAAGTTGGATTTCGAAGTCTGTAGTGGTAGAGCTTGTATGATGTGGGTGGCCTTTACTTGTTTATCTTACAGAACCACTTTTTTTTGATGATCTGATCGTTATTACTGTTTTTTGAGAGCTGCGGAATTCCCTAGACAAGTACAATCAGATGCACTGCTTAAGTTATATTGTTATCAACACCATCTTTACCTTTAGTTTATTATAATGAAGCACCGTAACCCGGAAGTTCTTTTCGTTTGTAGATACATATAAGGTTCATCTAATCAGTTCTCCCTAGAACAAAGAGAGAACGATGTTAGTGATCAGTGCTGTTTCTATCGTTAAGATGTCGATAATCGACGTATATGTAGTGCACATATTTTACTAAATTCGTCAAATTTGACTCTTATATTATCTTATATTCTTTTCAAATGGTGGTACGATTTAGAATAATCAAGGCAAATAGTAATAGGTGAATTAATTGATTGATTTCAGGATGACTACTTCAATCCCTACAATGTTATCGATCATTTCATGGTTGATAAGAGATTCGGTACTGAAGATCAGTTTAAGGAACTCATTGGAACGGCTCATAATAGAGGTGTGCTTATCGGAATTACTGGATTGCTGACATTTGGCTCGCGATTTATTCATTTTTAATGGAGTGGTTATTCACACTAAATGCTTGAAGTTCTAAAAATTTTTGATTGCGATCTTAGTGTCGTTTTCTTGTTCAGCAATCGCGAGGTTTTTAAACAGCATACATTTACTTCCATAAAAAACAATACAATACAATGCTAGCTGACGTTTCGGCAGTATCGCCTTCTCCAGAACCTGGAAGTGTATACTGATATACAATCTACTAGGCCAAACGCTTCAATAACACTTACAAAAAGACGAAAGACCCTTTGGTAATTACATGATCAACAACTTCTCCAAAAAACCCACCCCTTTTTCGTGACTTCCAGTGAGGAAGTTTAGAACAGCTGATTACAGTCGCATGTTGTTGACGACTACACCATCCCACATCAAAAATCGATGCGAACGTACGGGATCAGGTCGCGTATGACCTCCGGGCATTCATCCCTGCTATTCATTGTAGGGTCTTTGGCATTGATCCAAGCGTACGGGATCAGGTCGCGTATGACCTCCGGGCATTCATCCCTGCTATTCATTGTAGGGTTTTTGGCATTGATCCAAAAAACCTCAAGGAGTTTTCGCGCTGGTGTTTTGGACTCCTGTGCAAGGATACTGACTTCATCAAAATCAAGAGGCGGCGACACTACCACCATCTCCTTTCCCAAAAACGTTTTTTAGACAGCAGGACCCAACGATGGAGTTGACATGAAATTCCGCGCGTTTTCGGACGGCGTTCTCAAGACCCTTGATCACTACCGCGATAGAAAGTTTATCTCTAACCTTACAGCCGCACAAAAATGTGGCATTTGGGAATTAGGGAATTAATAAACTCGAAAACAACAAGACTGTCTGTTAGTGATAAGGGAGGATGCCAGCTGGATGTTGAGATAACAGAGAAACATCTTAGTGATGCTACTCTCTATCGCCCATCCTCTGAAAAGGAATANCGAAAGCTAAACAATCAATGGGTCAGCGTGGCAAAGGCTGCGGGTTTTAAAATCATCGGTTATTTCGCACTTTAAAATCGAGAAACCAACATGTCCCGTCCTATACCTACTTATTAAAACACATAAGTTGGTATCACCTGATGATCATGCGTCAACCAATCCGTCATCATTTAAGGTTAGACCGATCATCAGCTGTGTAGACGGGCCAACGGATAGAATAACCTGGTTTTTAAGCCTGATACTTACCCAGTTGCTTAACCACATTCCAGCTCACCTCACAAACACCCAAATGTTCCTAGAACGTCTACGTAACGCGTCTCCTAATAACGCGTACGTGATGGAGTCTTTCGACGTTACCGCACTGTACACCAACATATCGAATGACTCCGCAATGCAAGCCATCTTCGAACTCCTTGTTGAACATGAAGGAAGAATAAATATGAATGGCTTGTCCATCCAGTAGCTAATGGCTCTCTTAAAGGAGTGCCTAAACTGCTCGATTTTCAGATGGTCTGGGAAATATTTCGCGCAAATAAGGGAGTTGGCAATGGGACAGCGATTGGCGCCAAGCCTTGCCATTGTGTTTAAGTCTATGATAGAAGCCCCTGTTCTCGATCTCCGGCTACTACTCTTCTGCAGATATGTAGATGATTGTTTTGTCGTCTTCTCTACGTAGGAGGAAATGGACAAATGCTTTGAATTATTGAACGAGCCGTCCGAGTACATAAAGTTCACCCGGGAGAAACCGAGAGAAAACTGGCTTCCGTTTTTGGACATCCAAATAAACCTATCAAGTAGCGGTTACCTGACAGAGTGGTATCGAAAGCCAAGTAACAAGAACATCCTTGTTCATTTCCTTTCTTTCCACCCTTCACACACAAAGAGAGCGATTGTGAGAAACATGTTTCAAACAGCCACCTCTGTGTGAACTACCAGGGAATTAAAGGAAGAATCGCGCGACTTGGCTCGGCAAATAGCCATCTCCAATGGCTACGAATTAGTAACCCCACGAGATAAGTTTACAAGAAGAACGACGCGCCCACGCGAAACACTTGGCCAAAACAAAATCCCGTTTATGTTGCTTTTTATAAGCGATGAAGTAAGCGTAGCTATAAAACGATGCTTAAGAAGGGCAAGTCTAGAGGAATCGGTAGCGATTGTTGAAATACCACCGGCTACTCTACGTCGCCCATTAGTTCGCAACCGCCTGTATGACCGTCTGTGTGAAGCAACAAATTGCGTAATTTGCCGTTACGGCAGGGACGGTGATTGCATGAGTTCAGGTACGATATACCTGATCTCTTGTAATAATTACGGAGATGAATATATTGGCGAAACGGGGAGACCTTTGTGTATCCGTATAAAAGAACACCTAGATGGCAAACGAAAACTAAGACGAAGCACCCCGCTAGGCACGCATAGGATACAAAAGCATAGCGGAGACGATTTTGAAGTAAAAGTCAACATCCTTGCACAGGAGCCCAAAACACCAGCGCGAAAACTCCTTGAGGATTTTTGGATCAATGCCAAAATCCCTACAATGAATAGCAGGGATGAATGCCCGGAGGTCACACGCGACCTGATCCCGTACGTTCGCATTGATTTTTGATGTGGGATGGTGCAGTCGTNCTTCCCACCCTTCACACACAAAGAGGGCGATTGTGAGAAACATGTTTCGAATAGCCACCTCTGTGTGCACTACCAGGGAACTAAAGGAAGAATCGCGCGTCTTGGCTCGGCAAATAGCCATCTCCAATGGCTACGAAATAGTAACCCCACGAGATAAGTTTACAAGAAGAACGACGCGCCCACGCGAAACACTTGGCCAAAAGAAAGTCCCGATCATGTTGCCTTTTATAAGCGATGAAGTAAGCGTAGCTATAAAACGATGCTTAAGAAGGGCAGGTCTAGAGGAATCGGTAGCGATAGTTGAAATACCACCGACTGCTCTACGTCGCCAATTAGTTCGCAACCGCCTGTATGACCGTCTGTGTGAAACAACAAATTGCGTAATTTGCCCTTACAGCAGGGACGGTGGTTGAATGAGTTCAGGTACGATATACCTGATCTTGTGTAACAATTGCGGAGATGAATATAGTATGAGTATCCGTATAAAAGAACACCTAGATGGCAAACGAAAACTAAGACGAAGCACCCCACTAAGCACCCAAAAGATACAAAAGCATAGCGGAGACGATTTTGAAGTAAAAGTCAACATCCTTGCACAGGAGTCCAAAACACCAGCGCGAAAACTCCTTGAGGATTTTTGGATCAATACCAAAAACCCTACAATGAATAGCAAGGATGAATGCCCGGAGGTCACACGCGACCTGATCCCGTACGTTCGCATCGATTTTTGATGTGGGATGGTGCAGTCGTCAACCACATGCGACTGTAATCAGCTGTTCTAAACTTCCTCATTGGAAGTCACGAAAAAGGGGTGGGTTTTTTGGAGAAGTTGTTGATCATGTAATTACCAAAGGGTCTTTCGTCTTTTTGTAAGTGTTATTGAAGCGTTTGGCCTAGTAGATTGTATATCAGTATACACTTCCAGGCTCTGGAGGAGGCGATACTGCCGAAACGTCAGCTAGCGTTGTATTGTATTGTGTTTTTATGGAAGTAAATGTATGCTGTTTAAAAACCTCGCGATTGCTGAACAAGAAAACTACACATTCATATTCCAATGCCGAGGTTAAGAGAAAGTCGATCCTGGGAACTATCCGTTATTTTTATTCTCTTAATATATTCCTGGAAAGCTTGGATAATTCGTAAGCCATAAGAAAAGTTTCCCACTTAGCATTANGGCAGGGACGGTGATTGCATGAGTTCAGGTACGATATACCTGATCTCTTGTAATAATTACGGAGATGAATATATTGGCGAAACGGGGAGACCTTTGTGTATCCGTATAAAAGAACACCTAGATGGCAAACGAAAACTAAGACGAAGCACCCCGCTAGGCACGCATAGGATACAAAAGCATAGCGGAGACGATTTTGAAGTAAAAGTCAACATCCTTGCACAGGAGCCCAAAACACCAGCGCGAAAACTCCTTGAGGATTTTTGGATCAATGCCAAAATCCCTACAATGAATAGCAGGGATGAATGCCCGGAGGTCACACGCGACCTGATCCCGTACGTTCGCATTGATTTTTGATGTGGGATGGTGCAGTCGTCAACCACATGCGACTGTAATCAGCTGTTCTAAACTTCCTCATTGGAAGTCACGAAAAAGGGGTGGGTTTTTTGGAGAAGTTGTTGATCATGTAATTACCAAAGGGTCTTTCGTCTTTTTGTAAGTGTTATTGAAGCGTTTGGCCTAGTAGATTGTATATCAGTATACACTTCCAGGCTCTGGAGGAGGCGATGCTACCGAAACGTCAGCTAGCGTTGTATTGTATTGTGTTTTTATGGAAGTAAATGTATGCTGTTTAAAAACCTCGCGATTGCTGAACAAGAAAACTACACATTCATATTCCAATGCCGAGGTTAAGAGAAAGTCGATCCTGGGAACTATCCGTTATTTTTATTCTCTTAATATATTCCTGGAAAGCTTGGATAATTCGTAAGCCATAAGAAAAGTTTCCCACTTAGCATTATGGCACATGGTTTCGAGAACATGAAGTTGAGATTACTTCGTATTATGCTGGAGAGAAAAGCGATCTAAAGTTTGCCTTTATCGAAGGTTGAAGAGGATAGAACGCCTATGCATGTATCGCATACATGAGAATCTCGAAAATAAATATGGGCTTTTGTCGGCAGTTTCATCTACAACGGTTGAACAGGTCAAACAAGCTGTAAGCGATATGATTTCTTAGGAATTCAAGCGTACAACAACTTGGTGACAAACCCCCGTCTCATTAATAGTCCCGATGGTTAGGCTTTTTGACAAAGACAATGTAAAATAAGATACTGTTCGTGTCCCTTGAACAAATGCTATCCACTAAACTGTGAAAAGGGCTATTAATGGAGCACTTGATAAAACTCACGTGAATCATTCACTAACTAGCTGTTGAACACGTTTTTCGAGTTTTCATAAAACTTTTTTGTCTATTGGACCCATTCTGATATAGATTAATCGCATTTCCATGACCTTTTATACTCGATTATTTTCCTCACATCCATCGCCCATGATAGTCCTTGCATATTTTTTTCATACGTGAGTTCGGTTATTGCTTGAATATTTCTGTTCTTTATAAATATTGAACGCTGGTCAGGTCAATTTTTCTTGCAGTAACTCCCACGACCGGCTTTCTATTAACCTCGGCATTGAACAAGTAATTCTTCGTATTTTTGTTGAGCAAACGCGAGGTGTTATTGTTCTTTATTCATGAATAAACTGACGTTTTGGCGGATTTCGCCTTCCTCAGAGCTTGGAAAGGTCAAGTTGACAGCAATCTACTCGGCCAGACGCCTCCATAACCAAACAAAGAAACTCTAAACCAAGATGTCAATCACGTTGAACACAGCTTTGCACACTCACCGCTTTCTATGAGGTTTCCACTGAGTATGTCACGTAGAGACTAACCGCACAGAAATCACATGAAAGTATAATGTGCCCCTCCCATCAGAATAGCAGTCTTGTATACTGCCCTATATCACACGTGATAATGAGGCATTCTTCCCTGCGGTTCATTTTCGGATTTCTGGAATTAATCCAGAATGCCTCGAGAGTTTTTCGCGCCTGTGTTCTTGATTCGCGTGCGAGGATCGTGACACATACTTCAAAGTCGTCCCCGTTATGTCTCTGGGTCCTATGCGTGCCTAGCGGTGTATTTCGTCTATGTTTGCCGGCTAGGTGTTCTTTCATGCAGACACAGAGGGGTCTACCCGTTTCGCCAATGTATTCGTCACCACACGTCTTACAGGAGATCAGATAAACTATACCCGAGCTCATGCAATCACCGTCTCTACCACTGGGGCAAATTAAGCAATTTTGAGTTGCACATAGACGGTCATATAGGCGGTTACGAACTAGCTGGCGCTTAAGATTACTCGGTGGTATTTCAACTACGCTCACCGAATTCTCTAAGCCCGCCCTTCTTAAGCAGCGTTTTATAGCTGTACTTATATCATTTGAGATGAAGGGTAGGATAAACGGGACCCTTCTATCNTGGAGAAGTTGTTGATCATGTAATTACCAAAGGGTCTTTCGTCTTTTTGTAAGTGTTATTGAAGCGTTTGCCCTAGTAGATTGTATATCAGTA
>UYYA01004819.1:0-61901 GCA_900624975.1 Angiostrongylus costaricensis | reverse complement strand
GACCCGCATGGTGTGGTGGTGAACGCGTTACTCCCCGGAAAGGACAATAGCGCGTTCGTTCCCCACTATGGACACCTGCGGTCCGGAGTTTTGCAAATATCTCAGCAACGTTAATGGGCACTATATTACAACAGATAGATAACTAAATGGAAAACTAGCTTTTTGTAATACCAATTGACCGACGAGTCACTAGAAACATTCAAATCAATGAATTCCTACTTCTCCCAGTAACAGTGTCCATGTCTCTGCATCACTGTCAGATGTGAATATCACAGATTTGCCAGTTTCCTTCTCACTAAGCCTGATAGTTATGTTTTGTTCATCTCGGCAAATTAATTCACATTCCAGCAGGGAAAATGGACCAGCAATGCACTCCTCAGACTGAAAATAGTTTTTGAAATAATCGTAGAACGAGTCTTTTCGTAAAAAAAACGGACGGTGTCATCTTCATGGAAACTGAGTCTCATGTTTCTTAAGCGAGCATGGACCTTCCTTCTGTCCCTTTTACCGATATGAAGTGAGACGTTACCAAAATAAGCGACAGCGGTACTGCTGAATTGGGTACTTGGAGAATTCTCGTCATGCAGGTTGTCTAAAACAGTGACTGCTTGAGATAACAGATAAATCTGTAGAAAAGAAACTAGATAAGAAGTGTGCACAAACCAATCTCATCAATATTTTTCGGGTCTTCCGCTATTTCGACAACTTTCTCAAGATTGTCTAATAGGCTTGAATCCATTCCACACTTATTATTCATACTGTTCCTATTTCTGAAAGTTAGACGCTGAGAGCAATCATAGCACGCACTGTAAGAACAGTAATACCTCTGAGGTGAAGGCGTGTACCTATCTTCGAAATTTTCCGGACGCGATGACAGAACACTTTTCGTGGGAGGTATGGTCTTTTCCAACACACCGTGAGACGAATCTATAAAGTATGATGAAACGATCAAATAGAAAACGAATGCAGAGTTTTGCGCACCTGAAAAACATGAGAAATCCGAAGAAGAGTGCTGCATATCTTCATTCTCCTCCATATCATTAGTACTGAGCAAAAAGATGTTTCTTTAACAAGTAAGGAAATATCCAAAAAAAAAAACCAAAACAGAATAAGAAAACCTTTCATTATCTCCTCTTGATGGGCCACATATTTCCGTGTCTAGCGGAGTTTGTGAGCGCTCACCATTCATTTCGGTTTTTTTCTCAACGTCGCCAAATGCCTTTTTTCGGAATGAAACCAAAGACATGTAGATTGGATTTTCTATAAAATCAATACGACGGCATGTTGGATCTGGCATGGTGGAGTGGCATCTGAACAATTCAATTGCCACAAATAAGAATCTTCACTAAAACTTAACACACACCTACCTCCTCACAGTCTCATACGAATTGCTGTCAATGTATGTCGGACTCGTTTTTTCCCATCCTTTCTGGAACAAACATTACACAACACTCGCTTTGAAATCTCACAAGAAGACATGGAGTTACCGGACAACATGGCAAAGGAGGAGATACAGTAGGTACCAGCGCTGGAATCTCGTGATTTTCTCGGCCAGAATGTGGTAGGCGAGGAGGATCGGAGGTTGATTCAGTAGGTAACTGAAGGAAGCTTCATTTCAGTTGACTTAACTGGACACAAGTAGACAGTGGTCAATAAGTACGTGAGAACTGGTATGTCTTTCGTATGACTCCACCACAGTAGAGACAGTCAGTCTGTGCAGTAACAATGTCAACGATATTTTAGACCAGAAATGATTCATCATAAAGGTATGACATGTTGGTCGCATTTGCTTCTTCACGTAGACAAACAAACGTAAAATCTGTTCAGAACAGAACAGACTTACCTTTATTTCAGGTGTTGTGGGAGGTGGGCGAGGCGGTAGAAGTGGAGGTAAAGGCGGTGGAAGCAAATCGAAGCGTTCAACAGTATTATTTTGCAACTTTTCTTCCGAAATAGAAGTATTAACTTCGTTAAGAGAACCATCTTAAATAAACAATATAGAGAAATAAGCGAACTCTAGCTAACAGTAGTAAAGCAGTAAAATCTTCGCTGCATTTCCTTGGATAAATATCATGGTGAAGACCTGAAAACGCCCTTGCACGGTTACATCAAGACTCAAGGGACAGGGATGAGCCCTGTCCATTACACGACTCTTCTATTTTTACAGAGCAAATTTGCCAGTGTGCGTGAGAATCACCTTAGAGCACGACTCATACGGACACGGACCACACGCTTAGTAACAGAAGATGGTGCCTATTTACTTGAAACATCGGTAGTCCGGTCACTGTGTACTGAGTGCAAGCATTGAATTCTAAATGCGAAGATTCGATCCAGCCGTAAACTGGAAGGGAATTCATGTCACTGACCAAGAAGAAAGAGTCAAGTTGTATATGATGGACAAATCCGAACGAAATCATGTCCAAACGGACTGAACCGTCTGACTGGAAGATTACGAAAAACTTGACCGAAGACCACGAGCCGCTTGCCGAAGGAATTAAAAGTTTTGCCGAATTCCCGTCAGTTCCTCAAGCAAGAAAATCAGATCGAGCTCCATTTCCACTAGGAAGTCCCACTTAACACGGGTACCAATAAGTGCAAGTTGCAGAAGAGCTTCATTAGATTTATACCCGCACAGGCACAAGAAACTGTTATAAACAGCACAAAAAAGAACCAGTCTGAAAAAGTGGCGGCAGGACTTGTGCGACTATAATGTTCCGCTGTCATGAATGATGGACAAAGATGGGACAACTAAAACTTGCCGTAATGATAACGGATTGATAACAGAACCGTTCTATATCAACCTTTTCAGTACCGCAATCCCGGTCCCAGACTATGAAATCCCTGTAGGAGAAAAACCACCTGGAATTCTCTTCTCTAAAGCTCAAGATGGGATAGAAAGCGTGAAGATAACCACGGATGAAAAACACCACAATATCACCGCCGACTTCCTCACAGCTGGGACCCACAATTTAAATGTATTTCTCGTATAGGATACGATATCCTGATTTCAAAAGGAAAAAATCCCAGACCAAATCAGGACGTCACCTACGACCATTCTGCTAAAAAACGGTGACCGAAAAGATCCTCGTAACAATGGCCCGATATGATTGTTGAGTGCACTCTACTAGCATTTCACAAAGATTACCCTGACGCACATATCAAGGGCAATGGTTGAGCAGCAACTAGTGAAGCAGACAGGAATTCGACAAGGATTTTGCTGCATGGACCACATCCAAACTGTGTCCAGGGTCACTGAAGTTTATCGGGAATGCTACCTGTCCCTAGTCCGAACTTATGCCGACGATGAAGAAGCGTTTGACAGCATCGAAACGACTATAATCTTATCCACCCTCGACGACCAAGGAGTGGGCCCACTCTACATAGGAACTTTATCACACTTGCAGAAACTACAAGATTAAAACATGGCTTCTCCGTCGGCCTTTTACAATACCCATAGGAAAAGCGGTATGATAAAGCGACACCATATCACCAAAGCTTTTTAGTGGCACATTGAAGTGGATAATAAAGTCATAAGATTGGGACGACAAAGGCGTACGTACTGATGAAAAATTCCTTCCAAATCTTCGTTTGGCCGACGATATCGTTATCTTCTCAAAAAGTACCAGCAAAGCAGAGACGATGATCGATGAGCTCAACGAAGCGAGAAAAGTGATCGGACTACGCATAAATCGGAAGAAGATCCAGTTCATGAAAAAGCCATGGTGAGAAGGCGATCAGATCAAACTATATGGTCCCCCGATTGCATAGACCACCTCGCACGTGTACCGCTCTTGTTCAAAGAATATGCAAAACGATATGCATGAGGAATTAGACGGATGAATGAGAGCAGCTCGCGTAGCATTCGGACCCCTCACAAAAGCCGTCGACCCACGAAAGGACGCGAAGTCCAGCACTCACTCTTTCAATTCAACATGATACTTCAACCAGGTCAAGCATACTGAGCACTACTCACACAGCGATGATGAACCATGTCTTCTGCAATATAACTGGCACACTCATTCAGCTGAAATGCGAAGTTCTGATTTTCGAAATCTGTCCCATTCTCAGAAACCGGAAAACACTTTGAGAGCGAAACGTGAATAGATTGGTTGTACAAAGACAGCAGATGACAGATGGACGAAAATAACAGAGGAGTGGACTATGCGAGGATGAGGGCACACCCTAGAACGACTACCTACACGTTGGGCGAAGTTGTTGGTAACGAAAGTCAAACATCTGTAATCGCAGCCGCAGTTATCTTACAAATCGCAGTGTAAGACTCGCACTCGCCACCGTGCTCCGATAAATAACCACCACCATGCACGACAACTGTGAAGTAAAGAAGCACATGGAAAATGTGCTGTGGTCCATACAACTCGTGGAGACGGACCGTTTGTAGTGAAGAGTCTGCCTGGATGCGATCACACACACACACACACACACACGAGTTCAACGCTTTTTCAGTCAGATCATCACTACTTATTGGAACAGTAATGAGTTTTATTCCTACCCCATCAAATTTAACAATTATTGAAGAAACTTCCGTGACCATAAAATAATGTCTCCACTGTTGTGCTACTCACCGAATTCCACAATCAATCATAGAGTCAACAAAACCGCAAAGAAGTGAAACAAAAAGCGAAGAAATAACAGCACAGAAAGTCGCTAATGAAGTGTGACCAATTTTTTAACAGAAGAAGGGTAAAATACCAATCGTTTGTCCAGAGTGGAGGATTTATGTGGTTTAACTCTATGTCAACTCGACGTATGGACATTTATATCAAATGCGGAGAAAAAGCTGATTCTCTTACATGAGTTTGCAGGGCTCAAGTTCGATTCCTTCAGCAGACTCGAATGTGTTTCACAAACCACTCCGATCTACAAATGGTTACAAAACTTTAATACAAGTAACACAATAAATTCATCTACATTATTTAATTCAACCTTTCATTGATACATAAGGAGTACTTTAGCCGGAAAATTTTCAGTTCATTAGTCGATCTAGACATTTAAACGGGCTCTACTTGCCCTGAAGCAGCACTAAGCAACGAACAAAGTCAAATGCTAGGTCATGCGGGTTTCAAGGAGTCGTTTAATGTCGATACTTAAGCATTTCTTCGCCTACATACTTTTAAACGGGAAATGGAGTCGAGTAAGAAGTCCGGTAAAGAATCCACAACAAAAGCTTACGTTGAAGCGAGTCCTTGGCTTTGGAATCGGATAACTTGACGACATGAGGTATGAAAGAAAAATTCATCCAGTAGTTAAGTAACCAGCGCCAAAACACAACTGGACATACGAAACTGCCAGTTCCAAGCTTGAACAATATGACTTCAAGTGAACAAATTCTTTGCAAAATGATTCCGTTAACGTTTATATGCAAAAAGAAACTCGAAGAAACTTTAGAAACTTTACTAGTTAGTGATGGACCGAAAACAACGACCCTTAACAATAACATGAAAAAAGCAAGATGATTTTAAGGTCACTAATGGCTCTAAGGTGGCCAGAATTAGCAACCGGACAGTGCTCATGACGGTATTCAAACAGACGAACGTTTCGATGAGTCATCATGCATGAAATCGAGCAATGATAACTCGCGTAGCATTTACATCATAGAACAGCACGTGAGAATCATCAGAGTTATATGAGCGACTGGTGGAGTACGACACTTTAGGAAGAATGAAAGAAGAAAAAGAAGAGGAAAAGAAGACCATGAGGGGTAGAAACTGCTCTAAACGCAGTTATCCATTGACGACGAACAGCAGCAAAAACGGAAAGGAGTATGACGTAAGGAATGCATATGTAGGATTTAAAAGAATAAGCAGCATGGAGCTGAAATCCAACGCATTAACGGATTTGGTACTACGAGATGACGGTAAGAAATAAGAAGTAAAAGCAATAAAGGCTGTCCATTCGATTGGAGCATCTCTGTTGCAATAGAGCATGGAAACTGTTAGCGGTTTGACACTATTCGCAGGTGAGGTTTCTTCTACTTTTTGTCTTCATTTCATTCTTCTTTATATTTCTTCTATTTGAAGTTATACATGCTTACAGTTTAAGTGATTCTATAATTCTTGAACCGGTAGACTTCAATAGGTGAGACGTAATATTTTGAGACCTTCTAAACTGCATTGAAATACATTATTTCATTGTCACCCGAAAATGAGGATAGTGCAGGAAAGTTTATATCTGGCTATGACTTCATCACCTTCGCCTTTTACTGGTCTGGATCGATCCGGATCGATCTGAGTCGATCGTCCGGAGCCGGTCATTTTGACGATCTGGGTCTTTGTAGTCCGATCGAGTCGAATCTCCTGGAGCAGAGCACCGCTCGGAAAAGGAAAAATTCTAGGGTTCTTTTTCAAGAATCACCCAAGATGCTTTTAGAGTAGACTCTATGCTTTGTCCAGGATGGTTGTCATCGAAGTGGTGTCATTTCAATGGCATTTTGTTGGCGTTGTCAATTTTACTTTGACAACAAGGATTTGTTGTGTATAAGAGTAACAGCTTCTTTATATTTCACATCGTATTTTGTTCTGAGCACTTTCATTCACCAGATTCACGTTCTTCGTTTCTTCGTTTGTTTGTTTTTGTTTTGGTTTTGTGCCTTTAGGACTTCTTGACGGTAACTAGATTTAGAGAGCGTTTTCGCTCTCCTCTCGGCATGCTTTGCAATGTTCTTTTTCGTCTCCGCTAAAAATTATCGTTTCAGATTGTGGCAGTACCAGTTGAATCTGAGTAAGACGTACTGTCGACAATGGATAGAGGTCTTCGCTTAAGGAAAGAAAGGAGCGATTCGAGATCATCCGAAGCTTTCACTGTTGGCAGCGATCTTGAGGATGAACCCTGTTCATCATCCTATCGACCAGTTCATATTTCTTTAGCAGACAATCTCACTATTTCATGCGATGACGACGTCGACAACGACGAATTGCTATTGTCGGACAGGTGTAAGCTCTTATTTGAATATTACTTTGTTTTCTTTATCGGTTTATGAGGCGTGTGTGGCGCAGTGGTCAGAGGAGACCTGCAATGCACATGGTATCGTTCCCGCGCCGCAGATTCACCAAGCCTTCTTCTATCCCTCCAGGGTCGACAGATTGGCACCAGACTTGTCCAGAAGTTTAACTGCACCGGCTCGAGGCATCGGTAGCCCAGCGCGAGTCATTGTAAAGGCAAGGTGTGTATTCAATCACCTGCTCCATCGATGCTTGATGAAGTCAATTGCATGGCGAAACCCTCAGAGAATGGTCGACTCTGAGAGCTTTATCCTTTGGTTTTGTTCTTATCAGTTTACTCGTTTAGAAGGAAATTATGGTTGTTGTTGACTGGTATTTACTTCGATTTCATTGATTTACTTGGAAAAGCGTTCACTCTTTGAGGATTTCGTGTTCAATCTGCTGGACCCTCCTTTAGAGACCACCCATCCAACGTGTTGGATGCACATTTTCTTCAAGTTTTTACAATTATTTCGTAATTTTTCGTCATGATTGTATTCCTTTTACGCCAGAAGTCTCACCAACACAGTGAACAGGGGAAACTGTCATAATCGATATATTTGGTTTTATTGACATACCCATCAAGGATCATATCACTCGTGTCCTCAAGAATCTTTAAAAAATCAATTGGGGGTTTTTGTGGCAACGTTTGCTGCTCAAGTTGTGTAGTTTTTCCCTTGACAGTGTTTTTCAAGAGATGAAAGATTGCTGTGATATACATTGCGGTTAACATGCTCAAAGAAAGGAGAGGGCCGTTGGGTGAAGGAGTTGTTAAGCAGCGTTGTGATATTTGCGAACCCGCAATTGTTGAATATACCTATGTATAATATTTATGCACTTACGTGCTCTGATGCATGGATGACCCGTATTCAGTGGTTGTGCGGCCCTAGCATAACTTCCATTCGTTTCTGTCACGCGCAGTTGTCTTCTACGGTGAGGATCTGCTTCGAACATGCTAACGTCCGCGAGGCCCATTCCGAATCCCTAGAAACGTTTCCATCTGCTAATGCAGCTGGGTGAGACGTTGTGCTCTTTCGTTTGGGTGGTTTTCCAGAGAACGCTTGCATTCTGTTGGAGTTCACTCCACTGTTCTTCTCATCCATATACCATGTGTTCTTATTATGTGATCAGCACATCTGTGTTTCGCTATTGATGTATATTCTCCTATATCCCAAAAATTGCATAGGTTGGATCTAGACGGCAGTTGCGATTCTCCCTTCGGCCACCTTTCTTGAACAGGCTGAGTGTGTGCGACGTCCTCCATTGGTCGTGTATTATGGGGTACTAGAGCTGTGCTTCTGTTCATGCTTTCTATCACAACTGGAATTTCGGAGGTTAGAATTCCAGGCGCTTTTTCTCCATCGTGGATTTCAATGTTCGAGACGAGGGTTTTGGAGCAGAAAAGATTGGTACGGAACCTTTCCGCTGGGAATTCCATGTCGTGGCAGGATACAGCGGATATATATATATGTGTGTATATATGATGGATAAAAGGATAAAGTTCTCGGTGTTGATCAATCGCTGAGGGATGCGCATGCATTCGACTTCATTAAGCACCATTTGGAGGTGATTGAATATATCTGGCCTTTACAATGACTCGCGGTGGCTTACGATGTATCGAGCCAGTGTTGCTATCCTCCCAGACAAATCTGGTACCAATTTGGAGACCTCGAAAGGATGAAAGGCTGAGAAGGTCATGTGCGCGTGGATCGATTTCACGTGTGTGTTCTACGACGCCTCCAACCACTGCGCCACACGCTCTCATATATATATGTATATATATATATATATATATGCATATATATGTACATATGTGCATATATATATGCATGCTATGCATACAGATGTGTGCATATTTGCATTTACATTCATGTACATGTATACACATAAACATACGTATATTTGTATGTTAAACATAACCAATATCAGGATCCACCACTGTCCTGGTATCAAACAAGTCGCATGATTGCAAATCCCTCTCTGGTCCACAAGGGCTGCGACTGCCCATGGTGGTGAAGACCTGGAACAGACTTTGGCCAGGCTGACCTCGGGATTCCAGAGAGCCACAATGGCTTAGCCAGCGAATCTCCGATTAATGGTGGTTATACTGGAACCCTCACTACCAGTGAGGACTGGCCGTTCAAGTGTGTCAAGTGTCGTATATGTATATATACATATAATATATATATATGTATTCCTCTTAATGGTTTTCCACCTCATTGTGGCAGAGAGGTGTTCCTGGGTGTCTGGCTGCGATATACAGCAGGGGATTCATCCCATAGCAGGGTCTCTCAAGTTGAGATATAGTCCGTTTCCATTAGGAATCCCTACTAAGAAAGAGTAAACCAGCGCCAGGATCCGCCACTGTCCTGGTTTCAAACTAGTCGCATGGTGGCAATTCTCTCTCTGATCTACAAGGGTGGCGGCTGCCCGTGGTTAGGACGAACTGTGGCAAGCTTTGGCTAGACTGACCGTGGGACTCCAGGGAAACACAGTGGCCAAACCATAAAATACCAAAAAAATGGGAATTATGCTGTGGCGTCTGCACAACCTGTGACGGCCGGCCCATCCATGTGTCCAAGTATATATACGCGTACACATACCTATGACATCTAGTATACCAGTCCCCAACCAACGATGAAGATCGTTTTCATTTTTCTGCAGCGAATGTTTACCTGCATTTCACTATTAATTCTCGTTACTCATACTAGGCATCGTTATAGATGGGCGGCAAAATCCTTATATCCTTATGTCAAAGTGCAGATTCCTTGAGTATTTCTGGAGTGAATTGACTAGGTGAGTCTTTATATTTCTGTAAGTAGTCGTGTGTATCCCACTGTTTTCCTTTATAAGTATGCCATCATTTCCTATTTACAGGGGCTATTCGTTGCACAATGATCAGACACGCTATACTGAGAAAAGGCGGAAGGTTTACGCATTTTTAAGGATTCCAATAGAAGTAGCTTTTATGTATTAAGGTTTCACCGTGAGGTTTATTTTCACCTTGCGGGAAACAAAGGTGCTTAAAATGTGTTCTAAATTGCTGACCTCATTTCAGGTTGAAAGATTTCTTTTCTATGGTTTGCTCCAGTGTATTGATGCATTTTGCTATCTTTTCACATTCCTTCCAATCAGATTCTTTGTACGTTCTATTAACGACTAATTCGTCTGCTTTAAAACTACTGCAGTTACTCTTTATCAGTTTCAGTGGTTTTCAGATGTCAATTCTTGGTTTCGTACTTCAACTACGTCCGTGGACTTCTGCCGAGACGTGCGACTTCTTCAAAGTTTGGATCATAGTTTTGGGGTCCATCCTTATGCAACACATAGGTGTGTTACTTTGTTCTTAGTAAAAATAGTAGATTCTTCTGTGTAATTAACTACACAGTATCCTTTACAGATACTTCTGTTGTTTACCACCAGGTGCGTGGTCAAGGTGTTATAAAGTTGTACATTTTTTACAATATGTTAGAAGTAGCTGATAAGTTGTTCAGCAGTTTAGGGCAGGTAACTCTTAAGCAATGTTTAGCCTATCATCATATTCACTTTTGCGCTAACGTGTTACATCCAGGACATCCTTGACGCACTTTTTTGGACGGCCAATGAACCAAAAACATTCAGAAGTGTTGTAAGAACATCGTGTCACTTTGCTTTCGCTCTATCTTATGCATCGATACATACATTCTTGGTTTTGTTACAGGTATTTGTGCTTTTTACTTTTGTTATTACATGTATGGGGTGCGTGTAGCGCATTGGTCGGAGGCGCCCTACAGTACACAGGGGATCGATCTTTGCGCTGCAGATCCACCAAGCCTTCCATCTCTCCCGGGTCGGAAAATTGGTACCAGACTTATCTGGGAGGATACAGCACTGGCTCGGTAAATCGGTAGGCCACCGTGAGTCATTGTGAAGGCCAGATAAGTCGCCTCCAATGATGCTTATGAAGTCGAATGCATGGCGCATCCCTTGCGGATTGATCAACACCGAAAGCTTTATCCTTTACCCATTTACTTAGCCAATTTTCAACTATTAACTTTCGATCGTGATTCTCTTTATGATTACTTGCTTTAATGAGCCTGTGTTAGTCTAGGCGACTACACTGAATGTTGCATTCAACTCACACAATCAGGCTCTCCTAGCTATAATGATGTCCAATAACTTTGTCGAACTGAAAGGATCAGTATTCAAGAAGTTTGCGAAGGCTAATCTCTTCCAAATGGCTTGCAGGTTAAGCGTTTCATTCACCAATTTTTGACGATGTGTATTGATTTCAATGCGCCTCGTGCGGAAATAATGACTACTGTGAACTTCAAATATGCATATCTCAGCTATTATTGAACAGCATTAATTGTAATAGAAGTCATCATAGTGCAGAGGTTTTGCTCTCAAAATACAATTTCTCTTGTTCTAAAACGGCAAACCGCTAGTTTTATGGAGCCCACTAAAGGTGCTTTTTGGGCTTTTTTTAAATTAGGATTCATGTTGTGAGGATATCGTCCAACTAAGAGACTCTGGGGTTCCTAGGGTATCATTACTTTTTGGGAGTATCCCACCTGCATGGTAAATTTTGAAAATCTAAATTTCTTCGCTTTTTGGGAATTTCTAGCCAAGTAGGAAATTGGAAGAGTATTTTATTAGAGTTATATTTAACGCTAGTTCGAGAGACCAAGGTCACTTGTAAAACTTCATTAAATGGTCTGATTTTGAAATACCCTAGTTATAACTGTTTGGGTAGACCAGCTTTGTTTCGAGAGATTAATAATTCCTTGTTTGCCATACTTCGATATTTTAGATACTGCGCTTTATAAATCTAGTGCTTTTTGTTGAAGAAAATTATAGTAGATTGATTAAGAAGTAGTTTGAGTTCTTGAAGGTGGCAGCAACATTATTTACGATTTAAGTGATGTGCGTGAGCGATTCCATATAATCGCTCTGTTGTTTGTTGTGATCGTTCGAAACATGATGGCAGTCAATTGGAGTAGTGAACACTTACGAGAAATGATGCCGGATGTCGTAAGTTGCTTCCTTAATTTTATAAGTATCACATGATTTCTTATCGTTAGATGATTCAGCTTATGGTTTTTGGAGCCGAATTACTTGTCGACTGGTTGAAACACGCTTTTATAACGAAGTTTAATGAAATCAATGCGGAGGTTTATAGAGGTAGTCAATTTCAGCGCTTTGTCTGATTCTGATTATCTGTTATTATTACTATCTATTATTAAAATCTACGTTTCTTGAGATGCTTGGTATATAGTCGCTCTTCATTTACTGTCTATTCTTTTATTTTAACGGCAGGGTACTATGTGAAATATAACCGTTGGTGTCTGCAGTGGAGAACGAATGCGCTGTTACCCTTTCTATGTTGGTGAAAGGGTTAGCTTTCGAAAAGGATAATAGCGCATTCGTTCCCCACCGCGGACAGGTGCGGAGTTTTGCAAATATCTCAACATCTTTATGGTTATACTTGATATAGTTTCGTTCCAAGATTTCACTATTACAATCGCGTACGATGTTGTTAGAAGTCGTGATTCATCGGCGTTCAGTGACTATTCTGATCAGGTTTGTCCATCGGGTAGTTCTTTGGAATTCGTTTTCTGTCAAAAACAGTGCTAAGTCTTAGTTGTCCATTCATTTTACCTTTTTAATGCAGGTCATTTAAGGTCTCTCGAAGGATGGGATTTATTCCTATCCCACTGTCTATAATGCTAATACGCGTACTTAGCCAGTCATTCACATTGCAAAGTAAAACGAGCCTAATTATTTGTGGTAAATTTTTTAAAGGACACTTCTACTCCGCATTCCTTGTTTTTTACGGACTACGTTGTATTCTGTTAAATATTCCATATTTCAGTTCTGACCTGGTTGCTTATGCTTGCAATAAAAATATTTAATGGCATAGTTCTACTGGGGAAAGCTTGCGAACACGTTATGAGCTATAAGGAATTGCAAGTAATGTTGTTTGATTCATTGTAACGCCTATAAGTAGTTTTGCATTATTTGCAAAGTTCGGGAATTTAAGGAGCTCATGTCTGGATTTAGTCTGACGGATTGACGAAGTTCTTTAAATTTAGGCTCGAGCTGAATATGAACTTTTCCGTAAAAGAATGGTTCAGAAGAAAAGTAAAAGTGCTCCGAGTTCACCCCACATAAGTCTAATAGATTTTTCTGGTATACTGAATGTGTCTTCTGTATTTGTTTTATAAAATTTTAACTTCCTTCAAATAGATGTGTTGCACCAAACAGCCGGCGTGAAAGGATTCACTGTATCGGATCTGATGTCCCAATGGGAGGATCTAGAGATTGCTAGTGAAAGACGTAGTATTGAAAGAGAACGGGAGGAGCGACTGCCAAGAAGGACTCAGAGTCTTGCACATATTTCTCGGTATTTACTTCCCATATATCGCTCTTTAATTTGCTTATTTTCTTTCTTCAAATATTCGTGTCAACTCAAATTACAGCTCTAAACGAGATAAAAGCGAACCTCCTCCGTCTATTCCAGAAGGTGATGAGAAATCTACAAAGGATGAAGCAACCGAAAAAAAAGAAAAGGAGAAAGATAAAAACGAGTTCGTTATGCTGTTTCGATACCATGAAGCATTTTTTACTTTGTCTTTGGGAATTAAAAAGTGTTTAATGTGTCTGAAGCTCTGCCACTTCAGGACCAGTCAGTGTAGTCCAAGGAGAAAAATGCCTGTACCAACAACGAACTGCGATGTCCTCGCTGACGTTACTGCTTATACAATGCTCCCACCGGAGCAAGGCGTTGAGCGAATAGAATGAAAAATACTATGGAATATTTCACCAGATGCAGAAATATTAGAAGCGTCGTTGTCAAACCGATTCATTGGAATTCACCTGGAGAGTAGGTGAGGCTAGGAGCTGGACCTGTCATCGGCTGTTCACTTGTGCACATTACTCTAATAACGTAGCTTATCGATGTTTGCCTGTGACTACTTAAATGTGTTTCAGTTTATACCATAACCAGTGAAATCCTTGGAACATATCCTTGACGAATTTAGCCCTGTGATTTGTAACAAACACTGTTTCTTTGGGCGAAATTTTTGGTGAAATTCATTCTTTATACTGTACATCCTGTCTGTTACTTTCAGTTCTTCTGTGTAGATGGAAAACCGTATTGATTTTCGGAGATCGTTGTTTTCATCTTTTTGGTAGTTATTACAAAAATTTATCAGAAAGTGAGGTAGCGGTCCATTCATTTCAATTACAACGAATGGTTTATAAAAAAGAAGGCAGTGTTAGGTTTTTTTTCATGTCGTATGTTTATTATGGGATCTTTAAGTGTGCAATCTACCACTTCTTTCTGAGTTCAGTTCATTTCGTGGGAATATTTCGGGTTAAATGCTGCGATTTTTAGAATTGAGTAATATGTGTTCGAAATTGTTATTGTTATTATTAGAGATATGTTCATAGATTTCCGCTGTTGTTAGCCGTTAATAGTGAGTTTCACAGATATGGGCGGTGTTTTTTTTCCTTAAATTGTCCTCGTTTATATATTTGAAAATTTTATAACTGAAATAAAAGAGATATTCTTAGTCGTCGCATATCGGGTTGGATGGGCAGTGTTCGGTGGTCTCGGCAATTTTGAAAGACGCTCCTGGGCTGAAAATACACGACTTACTGGTTAAGCCAGATTTTTTTTTGACTTCAGATCTTCACGTTGGCATTAGGATTATTTCTATCCGATTTTTAACTCATTGTTGAATCACGAAATGAAGCAAACTTTAGGTGGATAACAATTCCAGTTTCTGCCCAGCAAGGATTTTACTCGGATTTAAAGTGGCGCTGTGTGTGTGGCAGTGGTCGGGGCGCCCTGCAACACATGTGGAATTGGTCTCTCCGCCCATGGCCCACTAAGCCTGCTGCCACTCTGGGGTTGGCAAATCCGTACCAGACTTGTCTGGGAGGATATCAGCACTGGCTCGATACATCGGTTGGCCACTGCGAGTCATTGTATAGGCCAGATATGCACTTCCAAACGGTGCTTAATGAAGTCGAGTACATGGCGTATCCCTCAGGGATTGATCAACGCCAAGAGTTTTATCCTTTTTATTTTTTTAATATAGCGTTTGATGATTCTCAGTGTATGACATTACTACTGATTGGTCATAAATCGTTGTTTATAGCAACTCACTTCACCAAGTACTCAATTTTATTGATTTTAGTGGAACAGCTTGATCTCGTCCACTAATTTTCTATGCAGTAGAATTCTTGTAGTGATAATCTTAATTTGTCTAGAATAAATATGGCTCACAATGGTTCCTGATATGCTTCAATGTCGTCCAATCGGATTGTTTCCAACCAACGCGTAACATGTGAAAAGTCTGAAACGGTATGATTTCTTTAAACGGAATTAACACCCTAAAGTTTTAGTACTTCCTTAGTCGGACGCCTAATTTTTGTATACCTTCCGCGTCCAACCACCAGCTATTTTTTCGCCGCACGTGCTATGAATTGATCCCCACTCATGCCGGCCAACTTGGCCAACCCCGACCCTTCGCGGACGAGTCTTTCTATAATATTCTCCTCAGCAACAGTATTTCTCCTACTTTTTCGGTACAAAAGGCAATTAATCGCCACGGGATTAACGAGGAACGAGAGCAGTACGAGTGCTCGCATGTGTTGCAGTCTTGGGATCCTTGTGCACCTTCACCACTACCAGCCAATACACGACATGACTGGGAAGTTTTCTCTAAGTTTTTGCACATCGTCAAATATATAAAGCTGATTATGTGGCGTCATACGTGGAACACTGCTTTGTGCTGGGTAAGCGAGCGATTGAACGCAAAAGTACAGTAAGTAATATCTACGTGGGAAAATAAGCGGCCATAAAAGAAATGGCTTGATATAAATTCATGACGACGAATCTGCACCCCATTTTATACATGAGTGTAAATCAACTCGCATTGAACTTTAAGTGGTAGTTAACGAGATATCAGTAGTGTAGAAACATGTTAAGATGACTTAAGAATTAACACATAATAACAAATAAAGAAGGGAAACGGTTGTCGAACCTTTTTAGACCGCAGTAAATTGTTCACTCTTACGAAATTTCTGTGCACTTTAAGCTCATCGCAATTGAAATGCGCATTGAAATCAACTTATGCGGTCCGAAACGGCAACAGCATGTATATTGGAGTCAATGTGCATTGTCGTGGAGATGGTTACAATTACTCACGATAAGGTTTAATCACTAGTCAAAAAATGATGATCACATGGATAATCAATACGTTTGTTGAGAAATACACTGCTCACCACGTTCTGGAGCTTGTATGTTTGCCGGTTTGTTGAAAGGATTAGTCGCTAGTCTTCCCGATATGGGTTGTCTCGGCGGCTCGAGTGCCAAAGGATAGAGTTCGGGCTGAGAGCACTTAGGTGGTGCAATCGTCCAGCAGATGTCGCCTTGTGCTGCAACCTGAGTCCCAGCACCAACTGTAGATGAACCGTCGGATATGTCCAAATGTGCTTGTTCTAGCTGATGATCGTGCTGACTGAGGAAGTGATGAGGATTATGGTGCCGAATGATGGAAGTACTGTCAAATGTAGGCTGTGGTAACGTGCACATTTTCATCGCCCTTGCGAAGTACTCCCTGAAATGGTGCCGCATTTATACAATCATTCACCAAATTTGCCACAATAGTAACAACACCAAATAATATAACAACTAGTGTAATAAATTTAGTGGTATACGTCCTTTGCAGTACTTAGTGCAATTTAACACATATCCTAACATCGCAACGATTCTGAGATATTTGGACAACTGGGGTCCTAAGCCAGATTCGATCCCGCTATTATTCTTTCTAGGTCTCACGCGATCTATTGCTGCACCAGTAAGGTCTCCTTTTGGTTTCCCTCAGCCAGTTTTTTACTCTAACGGCGCCGTCTGCAGTCACCCTTCAACGGGTGCGATCTGGAAAGCACGAATCGCCAATATACCCAGTTAGGATAAAGTTGCACTCGAAATCACAATGTGTAACTTTTTAACTTTTTTTTAAAAGTTATGTATTATCCAAACACTATTTCATAAGAAGGGTTGATGTAGCCCAGTGCTTAGAGGTACGCTGCAATACACATTTCGTGGTTGGTTCGTTTCTTCGACAGGGCTAACAGGACTCTCCATGCCATCAGATGGACATATTAGTACCATACTTGTTAGCGATGATATAACAATGAACTAATACATCAGTAGCTGAGAGAAACGAGAACTAAAGGCCTCAATGGTGCAGTGTGTAACACGCGCACTTCCGGAAAGGGTAATCGTAGTTCTGTCTGGCCCGGGGTTCCAGTTCTCCGAATATCTCAGCATCATTGTTTTAATATATCGATAGTTTATGCCCCTCCTAACGGTTTACCGCCTCATAGTGGCTGGGAGGTGTTCCTGGGTGTCGGACTGCGGTGTACAGCGGGGGATTCATCCCCTCGCAAGGTCTCCAAACTAAGAAGGAGCCCGGCGTTTCCATCAGGAAGCCTAGATAAGAGTAAACCAATACCAGGATCCACCACCATCCTGATATCAAAGTCGCATGGTGGCAAATCTCCCTCTGATCCACAAGGGCGGCGACTGCCGGTGATGGTGATGAGCTGGGACAAACTTTGGTCAAGCTGACCTCGGGACTCCAGTGAACCAGAATGGGTAGACCAGCAAAACTCCGGAAAAACGAAAATTACGCTGGGTCCCGCACAATCAGTAAAGGGCGGGCCATTCAAGTATCAAAGTAAGTATGGACACATCAGTGGTCTTCATTTCTTACAGCAATCACATCAGAGTTTGCGTTCCAAAATATTCACACTAGAAGACGATTTGTAGGCGATCACATATTCGTCGATGTGGAACATCGCAATCGCCAAAGTTCGAGGTGTTTTGGTGTCACAAAAGCGAACAGAATTCTGTAAGAATATCTGGGCCCAGTATATTAATAAATAATGTGAAAATCCATTCGATCTTCTCCTGTTAGTCTGCTTCGTTTTTTTTTCTTAATTAAATTCGTGGAAATTGTGCATTTATACATGAATGCACAAACTGAATATCTCCTAGCACTCCTATTAGTTTGATCCAGTTGTCACCACGCTAACTAGCTTGTTCTTCCTTGACTGGGTATAACATCATCAAGCAATTACCATATTGCTACTTTATTATTACATACTTACTGCATTATTTGTTTTTTCCGTGTCATCCATATATCGCATGTTTTCCGAATTCATACACTTATTTCATCTAATTCGTTTCCTTACTATGAAGCTCTTCGACGACACTGTGCCAGCCAAGTTGATTCCCCCACGTGCCCGTACTCAGGCGGACGTGCCCAGGTCTTCTTCAAGGGTAGTTCCAGCGTTTCTAATCGGAAATAACATTCCTGGACGTGTTGCTATCAGTTCCTATGCACCAGGGAAATAGTACACTTCTCAAGTTCGGGTCGAACCAAGGCGTTACAAATGTTGAGTGGTCTATCTACCACGACGCTGCCAGCACCTCTTTTATTACATTATTTCATAGAACATCATCCAAGTGATCCTTGGTCGAATTCGTGGCTATAGAACATAAAAAGACAAAATTTTGAGGAAATCTGTTTCTTCATTTTCCCTTCAGTAATTGATTCGAGCGAGCGCCATTGATGTCTATATTGATTATCGTAACGCACCAAAGCTTCTCAGGGGTTTCGCTTGTTCATGCTACACAAATAGCGTCACAGTTTGGCACAAAAGCCTTTATTTTAATTCTGTTTACGAGCAGTTAGCCACTGGTACGTTACAGTAGCAAGGGCTTTATCATAGGGCTTGACATTGGGCTTGCAACTGGAAATTTTGAACTCCTTCTGATGTTGAATGATGTTACTCATAGTGAATCTGGCGCTGCACATCACGATTTTCTTTTTTATTTTATACGACTAGTCATCACATCTACTGTTCGGACTCCAGCATTTCTCTCATTCGATTAGTTTTCCTCGCAGTAATCGTGCATAGTGATCATCGAACACTTCGCTCGTTGTTTCAGACACTGCTTGAGAAGTTTGTTTCTTTATGACCGCCGTAGAATGCTGGACGAGTCGCCCTTCCTTGTAATCTTGGAGATAGTCAGGCTAAGGCGTTCCTACATGGATTGGAGGAGAACGTTGGGGCGCGGGTCGAAACAGGGCCTTTGCTTTCTGGTTGACAGCACCCCTAACACTTCGCTATCCTCGTCCCACATCACGATTCTATGCCCAGGAACTCAAATACACCTCTCCGACTACTCCAACGAAACGACCACACAATACTTACGCAGCAGCTCGAGCGAAGAGGATGGTGTCACTGAGTTCAAGATCTCTAAGCTGTTCGTACTGCTCATCTTCTTCGATGTCGACCTGAACTTGTTTCAGCTTTTCATTATGCGACTCACGCTGCTAGAGATGGACAGGTGTCCAAATTCCACGTATGTGCACCGTGCTGTCACAAAATATCACCAGCGATCGAATATTCATTTCACTTACCGTACTTCGTTCGTTAATCTGACGAAATACGGTAATGACATCTTCGAGGCACATGATACGATCGAGGCGCATCGTATTGGTGTCGCCTGAAACTGAACTACTAGGACGACAGAAAGAGAATTACGAAAAGCACATACTATCCGTAGACCGTGGAAATAAATAAGGAGACCATCTTACTATTTATTTCAAATAGTGTCGTAAAAGCTTTTTAATATATCAGGGTAGGGAATATTCTTCAATAAGAGATGTCTGAATTCCAGTAGGTCATTTCTACTAGAACCATCCACGCTCATGAGATCTAACTTTATTACTCAACCAGGATTACTTACGTTTACAGTATGCATCTCTACTCTGTTTCATCCAATGCATCGCTATACCAAGTCGACTCATTTGATGCTCAGGAACCTGCGAGATGTTCAAAATGATCACACACGATTTCTGTTACCAATGGAAAACAAAACCGAAATTAAGAACGGCATAGCTTGAGGAAAAGCATGAAGAATGAGGGAAAAGTATCAGCAAAATCACTACATTGAAGCAGTGAAGTTGCTGAATTCCATTAACGGGAATATTTAGACACCACTCATCTTTTTGGGGTCGGCAAATCGGCACCAGACTGGTCTGAGAAGGCAAAAGCAGTAAATCTACACACCGTTACTCGTCGCATAGGTCAAATTCAGTCATCTCTACGACTGAAGGAAGATAAATGCGTAGTGCATCACTAACTTTTTGGCAACTTTTTCAAACTTTATACAATCAATAAATAATAATCAGAAGCTCTGGATAGGAATTGTTACCATCACGAGGCCATTCCAAGTATCCTGAACAAATTTCACGAGTTCGAGAGCGGTTGTGTTCACCTCGGATGGGACGCTTGGATCCCAAGTGATGCTGCGCACATTTTGCGCATTTCCTGATGGTTCTGCAACAACATCTAACTACTTTAGAAAGTGTATAGTTTACCGTTAATGATACGGATGCGTCTTTAGCTCATTAACGCATAGGCGACTGTGCCTAATTTTATGTGATGGTCATTTAGAACTGCCTAATTTTTAGCTCTGCGTAATGTGCGTTGAAAAAATTTGTCCGGTAAACGACTCTTTTTGTGAATTAATAAATTGTTTCAACAGTTTTTAACGGGCCATGTCTGGACCAACATATTCTTGCCGGGCTATCGATTGAAAGAGCCGGAAAAAGCATGCGCTGAAATCCTTACAAACGGTCCAGTCCACATATGCTTGGATGTTAACGTACACGGTAACACATGTGTGAAATATACTTTATTTATTTTATTTTATGCGACCCGTCTTCGCGTCTACTATGTGGATTCCAGCACCTCTCACATTCAGTTCGTTTTTTCGCTTCCATCATTCACTAAAGTCTTCCAACGTTTGCGTGTGGCTTCGGCGACTGCCTGAGGATTTTTATTTCATCTTGAATGTCGTAGAATGCTGGTCGAGTCGATCTACCCTGGAGTCTTGAGGTAGCCGAGCTAGAGCGTTCCCTATTGGATTGCATAGAGTGATTTTTTTCCCGGACAACTCCAGTAGCAACTTCTGGACCCCAGACGGATGAGTCGCTTGGTGAATTCGGAGCGGAATCGAACAAGCACCACCCTCGTAATAGCCGACATCACTACCACAGTGCTATCAGCTCCTTTGGTGAAAGACAAGCAATGGGAAAGTGACCATAGTGTACTAAGGTAGAGCATGAGTAATACCCATTTTGGACGAGTTCTGCTAATGAGTGTGGTTTAAGTTTTTGTTGCTTTTTTTCCTTGTACACATCAACGTTGTTGTTTCACATAAGATTGAACTACTCCGACAAGCGACGTAAATCGACCGTTGTTGTACATTTAAATCTTGATGAGTGGCAAATAGTTTGGCGTTACCACCTGATTATGTGGTAGTGAATTTGACGATTTTCTGCACATGAATTTAAAATTCTACCAGTGGATGACAATTACCTGGAAAGCGCTTACATATCATGGAAGCGTAATACGTTAGAGAAACGGCTGCCTTGCCTAAATTTGCATGGCAGGTCACGAAAACCTCCGTGACTCCGGGATTGGACAACATTGCGCCAATTTCTTCGGCATGGAACTTGTCTACCATATGCGCTTCATTCAACGGTGTCAGAACTCCAGAAAGACTCAAGGAGGAAATAGTTCATGGCAATAGTGACAACAAGGATTTCAACGATGTATGAACCAGAGCAACTGTTATTCTCAGTGAGCTGTAGGCATTTTTTCAAGAACAGGGCTGTACGAGCTTCTTGTTTCCCTCAGTCAATCCCACTCCTGGGTACCAAAACTCATTCTAGATAGTATACAGGAGGAATAAATGAGCAACTATCTGCTTTTCAAGAGCAAATAGAAATCTGTAAGATTCATTAGTGCATCTCGTACAAAAGTCGGTCTTCATGTCTTGCTGTATGCATTTCCACTGACGAATTCATTATTTTTCCTTTAGTTTTACTATGTGGACCGTTTCACTTCGTATCGCAAAAGTATTTTCGTCTACAAAGAGATAAAAGTGAAACAGAACGTGCTTGGTTGGAATCCATGTCGAATGAGGCGCATCTCGCCGACTATTTCGCCGTTTTCCATCACAACAGCGCAAATTTCATTCGGAATCACACCAACCGAATCCTTGCTCAGTACCAACAGCGCCCAACGTTGCATGCGAATCGTCGCCTACAACATATTCAGATGAAGTATTAGGTGGTATAAAATTACGTAATGTACGGTGTAACATTTACGTAACCAGTGAATTTTGTGTATATGTTCGTTCTTTGGGTGTTCTCGTTAGACAAATCGTTAGACAGGGTAGACAAGTCAGCAAACTAATTGCGAACTATTTTACCGTCGAAGAATTCACCACCGAAGTGGCTCCTTTCTTATACTGTGTAATAATGAACCGGTGAGGTAAAGTAGGGACTGTGCAGGATGACAATCCCTTTCTGTTTTGCCATGTAGTTGATAAGCCATTGATATGGATCACATTTCAACCTACCACTTCGCCTTTCTCCTTCCACAACAGCTTATCAGTGAGAGTTTGACGAGCCGTTACTCGATCCACGCCACGCTCCTTGGCCCTTTCGATCAGTTCTCGTTCGAGTTGCGACATCACTCTCTGCTTGGGACGATGTGGCTGAGGTGTGAAATGGTTTGATACGTGACGAGTTGACCCCTTGTAACGAAAATCGTTTAGTCCATTATGATCGCTTTTGCAAATAGCATATAACCAAAAAATTATGCTCATTTGTGACATGCCAAATTTTGTTTCAGATTTACATCGTCTTTCCTATTTGTGTCGATAAGTACACTTTACATGTATATATGTAATATGTATATTATATGTACATATATTGTTATAATAGAAGTAGTGGGAGCGTGTAGCGCAGTGGTTAGCGGTGCCACGAAATACGCATGGAAATACATCGATCCAGCGCCCCATGCTTACCAAGTGGGGAAATGAGAGCACTGCCTCGATACATTGGTAGGCCACCTCGAGTCATTCTGTAGACCTGATATGCATCCAAATACCTCCAATGGTGCTTAATGAAGTCGAATGCCTGGCGCATGTCTCAGTGATTGATCAACGCCGAGAACTATATCTCCCATCCTTTAATAGACTTGACACTTGACACTTGAACGGCCCATCCTCACTGGTTGTGTGGGCCCCAACATAATCACCATTTATCGGAGATTTGCTGGTTAAACCATTGTGGTTTCCTGGAATCCCGAGGTCAGCATGGCCAAAGTTTGCCCCAGGTCCTCACCACCACCGGCAGTCACAACCCTTGTGGATCAGAGGGAGATTTGCCACCATTCGACTTTGTTACCAGGACGGTGGTGGATCCTTGTATTGGTTTACTCTTAGCTAGGCTTCCTGATGAAAACGCCGGTCTCCTTCTCAGCTTGGGAGACCCTGCTAGGAGATGAATCGCCCCGCTGTACATTGCAGTCCGACACCCAGGAACACCTACCAGCCACGATGAGGCGGTAAACCGTTGGGAGTATCCTTTAATAGAAGTAGTTGGAATAATGACATGATCATGTTCTATTTGTATTACCACTTTTTTGAGAAAACATGCTGTCCGATCGACTTATAACACTCTTATTTATGTGTCTAACAATGAGTGGGATGGTCGAAAAAAGATTCTACCATGAGAGTAAGAAGTGTACAAACAGCACGCCATTCTTGTAAACTCGACTTTCAAAAGATTGTTATTTTGTTGGGCCTAAGTAGAGTGTCTAAGGAGAAATCGCTGTGCTGAATTCTTCTTAGAACTTGGTTCGATTGCCTTGTGAGACCAATGTTGAACTAAAGGCGATATGCTCAGTGTACTTAGTCGTTTTTCGAAAGTAAGTGGCTGTTTCTCCAGGAATAGCATTCGTCACCAACTCAAATAGAGCGAACATTCATATGTAATCGGCGAACAGCATTTTATTTACTCGTGCTTGTTGAGGGCGCGTATAGCGCGGCTGTGAGAGACGCCCTGCAGTACTCATGGGTTCGATGCGGCGCCCCAAGCTCACCAAGCCTTCGTTATCCTCAAGTCCGGCAAATGGTAGCAGACCTCTTTGGGAAGGTTGCAGTACTGACTCGATAAATCGTCAGGCCGCTGGGAGTCATTCTATAGGTCAGATATGCATTCAATCATCGTTACTGATGCTTAATGAAATTGAATGCTTGCCGCATCCCTTAAAGATTGATCGAAACCAGGAGCGTTATCCGTTCCTCTTTTACCTGTTCTCCGTGTCGTCGTCTGCTCTCATTCTTCCAGTGCTCCTGTTCTGTGTGGGTCATTTCCTTCCACTCACCAGCAGCACGTTCGACGAGTCGCCTCGAGTCAAGACTACAACCAGCTTCAGTCTCGTAGAATGCACGACGAGAATCAGCAAAATACATAAATCCATTGGCCTTTTTTTTTGTCATCTAAAAAGAATCTAAACGAGAAGACAACTGGGCGGGAAATATATGCTTAAAATACCTGAGCGGGGTAACAGTAGCAGGTAACCGTTTGGCAACACCGACAAAGTGAAAGTGAGGTTCACCATCAAACTTGGAGACAAACAACGTCAATAACGTAATCACCCCATTATCATTTTTTCGCCTTCACTTATCCACTACCTTATCTTTGTCTTTTATTTCTTAGAAGGCTTTAGTGTTGTTGGCTACCGTGTACGGCACGCAATTAGAGCTTTCCTTTTTGGCCGGTTTTACAATTCCTCTCATAATCTATCCAGAATCCATCCAGTGTTCAGAAATATGGAGTTTGACATTCCCACTCAAAACCCATCTATGGGAGGGCATATTATGAGAACCGATACTGCCATGTCATCAGATGGCAAACTCATCTCTACTACACATTGATCGGTGACCTGGAAGCCACATGACGGTTAAATAACTTTTAATATTGCAAATTCAGTATTGCAAGGGCAGAAATTTCTACTCAATCGATAAATTACCATTTAAATAAAAATTGTTCGGATCCCTCCCAACGGTTTACCGCCTCATCGTGGCTGGGAGGTGTTCCTGGGTGTCCGACTGCGATATACAGCGGGGATTCATCCCCTCCCTTTGATCCACAAGGGCTGCGACTGCCTGTGGTGGTGAAGAGCTGGAGCAGACTTTGGCCAGGTTGAGCACGGGATTCCAGAGAACCACAATGGCTTAACCAGTAAAACTCCGAAAAATGGAGACTTTGCTGGGGCCCGCACAACCAATGAGGACGGGCCATTCAAGTGTTAAGTGTTCGGGAATCACCTGACTATTCCGCATACTATGTGAATAAAACAACAAGGTACTGAGGTATGAGCAAAACTCGAAAGTGAAAGGATAGCAGCAGTAACCTGATACATCGGTGAGCTATCGAAAGCCATTGCGTAAGCCATATATGCATTCACTTACCTCCAACGATGCAAACTGATGTTGAGTGCATGGCGCATCCCTAAGAGATTGATCAATGCCGAACGTCTTATCCTTCTTACTCTTTATCATTTGTAATCTTTAATCATCTGATAACTTTAGTGAGTATCAGTAGACTGTTCTTTCTTCTCAGGCCAGGGGTGATCACTGCTGTCAAGGGATACAAAAAGCGTCACGCTCTTAACACGAAAACACCCTCTACTATTGTTGTGTATGCTGAGGACGAATCCAGAGAAGCTCATCGGGCTATATCTTGTGAAAGGTTCACGTTTAGGATTTTTTTATGAAAATTTTGAATTTCTAAGCGAGAATAGTACCCTACTGAAGGATGATAGCACCGCTCAATAGCGCAGAACAAGGATTAACACCATTGCCACGATGAGCTGGCGATGAACCATTGGATAAAAGTATAGCTAGGTGTTCCAAAATTATTGAAACAATACTGCACCTTTTCGATTTATATCCATCTCTCTTTCTTTGTTTTCCCTTCTACTCAAATCTACATCTCTCATCTTTGTTTCTCTTTCCACACCTTGCTATTTTTACTTATTTTCCTTATTTTCATTTTACGTGCATGCATACAAGCTTTGCTTATTTCTTTATTTCTTTTCCGTTCTTGTTCGTTTTTCGATAAATGGAAGTAAATGGAAACCATGACGGAATGCGATCCTAACAAAGTAAAGCAGCTGAGTTCAAGAGCTTCTTTTCGGAACATTTTCCTCAGTTTTCAATAATTTCCCCTCCTTTTCTGATCTCGTACCTAATGCGTCTTTCAATTATTTCTCTCATAAAACTTCATCTGTTCATTTAGATTTCATGCAAAATAGAAATATCCTTAACGCATTCAAAAGGAACAATTTTTGCAATATTACGCTAAGTTTTGGCTCCTCCTTCATCAGATTCTGTGTGACGACTACATTTCGGTCGTTCCTCGACGTGCGTCGAACTCGTACCGTTGAAGTGTAAGAATTCGTATCACATGTTATTCCTTTTCCTTTTTTTCTTTTTGTTAGACTTTCCTTTTTTTGTTAGAAGCTATGTTTTGGTGAACTCTGGCTAGGGATTGTCTGCTTGCATTTGTAGCAAAGCAACCACGCGTGCTTGATTACTTTACTGGTCTATGGCCTTGCCGTGTGATTTCACGGGTTCTAGCATTTCCTGTATTCATTTTGTCTTATTGCTATTAGAGAAGCAGACCTGCTCGTCTGTTGGTTATGCTGTGACATGAGGATCATCTTCTTTTCTCACTGATATGATGAATGCTGGCCAAATCTGGTTTCGCCCGACATCGCGAGATTGAAGTTCTGACGTATTCCGGCAACATTCACCACAGGAAGTCATCGGTCGTTGTGGATTATTGGGAGGTTTGCTGCAACTCCGATGCTTCCACACGATACTAATTACTTCAACGTTGCTGAGATATTTGCAAAACTCTGGACCGCAGGTGTCTATGGTGGGGAACGAACGCGCTATTATCCTTTCCGGGGAGTAACGCGTTCACCACCACACCATGCGGGTCCTTTGTTTCGCACGTCTCTCAGCTATTTCTATCGATCTTTTTGCCACAGTAATCACCCGTCAGCGGGGTTTCGCTTAGTAACCTGCCATGAAAATTATAGAAGGCAGAAAACAAAACGTTAAACTAATTACTTCTTTGATAATGAATCCTACGATTAGTCGACCAACCGCTTGATGATTATGTAACGCGTTCATAAGAAGAGTGACTCTCCACAACATTGTATTCACTAACGACTGATTACTTCTTTTCAAGGTTTTTTCTCATTTTTTGCTTTCCTTTTGAAAACTACACGATCACTGACTCATTTGTTGACTGCTAGTTTTTGTCATCGAAATCAGAAATGAAAATCGGAAGGAGAGAACCAGGTTGTAGCGAAACGTCGTTGGTAGGAATACTTGTCACCTATATCCTCATTTCGGTGGTCCTATTGAGCTTCAGATCATGCTGTCGTCGTCCACGTGATGGGAACGCCTCATGGATGGAATAACACTTGGGTAAAAGAATAAGTGCAGAACGGGTACTCGATGATGGCAGCGGTCGCTGTGGAGACTGTGTTCGCCGGTGGGCGCTTGTGCAACCTTCTTTTCGCACGATATCATCCGACTTTTATTCATCATAAGATCTTCTGATTTTAATTCGCCGCATGCATAGGGATAGTGAAGAGGACCAAAACATTACGTCGTGATCTATTCGTTTGTTAAGAACGTGACATCTATTCGTATTTGGATGTCAGTCTCGTAATTTTTATGTCACTCTGCAAATTTCTCGACATTTTGAAATCTTAGCAGTCAATAAATACGGTAGATGTATCCTCAGACATTCGCCAGGACTGCATTTACTGGAGAAAATGTGCTCCATATATGGTCCACATCCGTCATTGTATTTTTATTGTGAGTTTAGATATTTCGTCTTCATCTTGTAACTATGGATCCGTGAAAGTCATGCAAAGATTTTTTGACCGCTTGTTTGACGTACTTTTTGTAGTGAGGATAATTTTTCCAGTTGTTTGACGAACTGATAGTCCCTTGACGATAGACTTATATAGTAAAATAGATGATGTAGAATTTCACACGCCAACTGCTCAGTTTCTAGACGTCTAGTTGACTATGAAGCATAAGAGCGCCCATTATTGTGCAGCAGCAGAATCGACGTTGTTGGGATAATTGATGACTGGCGCGGACACACTGCAGTTTTTAAGGATTTCAACAGGACTTGGAAGGCAAAAAATGCGTAACCTTTTTTTGTTGACTACAACAATAAAAACTGGCTAAGAGAAAGGATAAGCAATGGCCTGTGATCTAGTGGCTAACGCATGAGCCCCAATAGGGGTAATCGAGGGCTCCGAGTCTCGCTCATATCTTAGCAACCTTGTGGTTGTAGTTCACATCTTATCCTGCGATACAAAAGAATGGATAGTAAATGAAAGTTAGAACAATCTTTTTTTGGCTCAAATATTTGGTTGCATATCAAATTGTGATCAGAAAAGAGATCGTCTTTATTGCGGAAATGACGTCTTCATTTGTCTCCTTGTGTTACAGTCGTGGTCCACACAAACGGGCTTGTGCGTGTGGCAGACTCTTCTGTATCTTGAGAATCTTTGATGTTGTTCTGTGATTTTGTTACCTATACATTATATCATATTAAATAAATGATAAAGCTTCCGGAGTTGAACAATACCCAAGAGATGTGCTTTGTATTCTACTTCAACAAACATCATATGACATGATCTACTGATTTTCAAGTCAGTTTTGCTATCTTCCTAGACAAGTTTGGTATTAATTTGACGTTTGAGGAGAAGAAAGGTTTGGTGAACCTGGGGTGCAGGATCGAACGAACGTTCTTGTGTGTATTGCAGAGCAACTCTAACCACCGCTCTACATACATGTGCCCGTCATAGTGCATACCAGACACAATTACTGGTTAGCATTTCAGATTAAACAGGTCCCATCGCTGGTCAGTGCTCTTGGTCGTCAAATTGTGCTGTGGAGAGGTCACCGGTGTCACTGATAATCTTGTCAACGATCGAATAACTCGAGTAAGCACCAGAAAATTCTTCATTCTTCTCTGTCGCACACCAGAGCCATGCCCTTAGTTTTTAGAGACATCGACGATGTCGCAGTTTTAGTATAAAAATAGTCTTCTAGGTTACTATCCATGTTGAAAAAGTAGTTACTTGTGACTCATTTGCAGCTGCCACGACAGGTTTACTCTTAACTGGGTTTCCAGATGGAATGTCGAACTTCTCAACTCAGATAACCCTAGTGGAAGATGAACTCATCGCTTTGCACCACATATAGTATAGTGTGATGAGTGTCAAATTCGCAGTACATTGGGCCTATTAATTTCTACTCTATCTATTATCTCTGAATTCGAGATTTTAGAGAATTCGATCGTGCTCTTCTGATAAGAAGGCCAAATGTTCCTCGAACTTCTATCAGTGCGATGAAAAACGAAGGATTGCTGTTGAATGGTCGCAATATAGTTTTAGCTTTTATCAGCTCGTAGTGTTTTCTAAACAAGGAAACGATGCTGGGTGCGTAGATAAAAATAAGCGTTTCTATCCTTACTTTTTATGTAATTTACGAATCGCAGTCAGCATGTGGTACTGTCTTCGAAAGTTCGGTCGAGTAAATCGCAGAGAAGATTATCGTCCCGAAGAAATCTAGTCGCAAGCTGACAAAGACATGAAGGCCAGCCAATACCTATGGTGACGACTGGAAACTCTCTAAAACGGCAATCTCAGTAGTCCAAAGAAAACCAAGCTACATCAGCATTTTCCATGTCCCTGAAGAAAAAAGTCGGCAGATCCATGTTTGAGCAGCAGTCGAACACACAGGTGAAATCGATCACCTGGACGTATTATCGTTGTAAGAGAGCGGAATGGGCGGAAGAGGTGCGTGGGATTTCAATACTTATGAGAACTGTGCATCTAAGTAAGTCCTAAGAAAGTCGGCCATCATTCAATACCTCACCATGCCTACACTAACTGCAGCACTATGACTCATGCCATGAGATTCCTACAAAGGAATTGGATTTTTTCCCTTCAAAAGCGCTTTTTTGCCAATAATCTCAGCATTACAGCGTGGCTCTCTGACGGAAATATAACGATCATGTCTTTGATTTCTCAAAAGCGATTGTCTGTCATTCTCGCTTTCTATTTTGATGAATCTGTTTTCATTCTCGCTTTTCTGTAAACACCGTTTTGCATTCGATGTGTTGGACATTCGTTTCCCGACGACGTCCGTAGATAAGAAGAAACACTGATTGTTTTTTAGCGTCATACACCAAAGTGAGTCATTCTTGTGTCAACTTCAATTCTTAAACACAGCTTTCTATAAATTTTGGTGAGAATTTCCCATGCACGTTGTTTTTTCTTCCTGCACTCTTTTTGGACATTGATCAGTCCCTATGGATTACACCATGCATTTGAGTTCATCAGGAACCTTTAAAAATGATTGAATCTTTATCTGGCTTATGTAATGACTTGTGGTGGCCCACCGATATATCGAGTCAGTGATTCTATCCTCCAAGACAAGTCAGGCACCAGTTTCCCGACCCCAAAGAAATAGAACGTTTGGTGAGCTCGAGCGCGGTATCGAACCAATGACGACGTGTGTATTGCAGACTATGCGCCACACTCTTCCTCAGTGGCTGTACCTCGGGAAATTTGTCCCTGAGCACAATCACCTAACCTGAGGAGTTTGATATCTTCATCTGGAGGCAAATCTCAGCGTAAACTTTTGCTACTATATATACTGAGTAGTCAGCTGTTGAAATCTTTTTGCCAAAAGATTTTAAAAAGGAGAACATCATAATGAAGTAAGATATTCCTAACATTTTTTGGGTGTGCAGGGCGAGTTCACTCAACTTCTTTGATGCGACCCAGAGTCGAATGAATTTGTCTCAAACGAAAATGTACGAGACTGGTGTTTTTGATGAGTTAACAATAGGTTGCCTAAGTGTCACACAGAAATCATAAATGTGCTCATACAATGCTTACAATTAATGTATTTAGAGCGGCGAGGGTAGCGCAGTGATGTGGATGTCATCCAATAATTCGCGCAAAGCTTCGGTTCGATCCAGCTTTAGTTTCACCAGTTGATGGGAGAACTGGTATCAAACTTGTTTGTGAATCTCCATCGGTCCGCAGTTCTGGGATCCACACATATGTTGTGGGTTCATGTGAAGACATACATTTTTTTGAAAAATTCCAAGGAATAGGAATGTGTCTTTTTGACATAATCTTAAACCGGTTACTTGCTAAGCTACATAATGCATCCACAGATGGAGCATAGGTGGCTAAACGCTGGCGGAAGGCATTATAATTACATAATAATACTTGCTTGCTTTGATATGTAGGTATATTTAGTGGTTGATGTTCCTAATGAGACGTTTTTGCTTCTTTCATTTGTCATCGTTCGGATTTTTCCATTCCCGTCGAACTCTGTTGAGGATAAGTAAATGACAAAGGTTCTGTGAAGGCGGTCCTACCATTCTTCGCCAATTCACTCAACACTATCTTCTTCTTTTCTGGATTGCTAACACCAGTTTGATAAAAGTTTTATTCGGATGTGCTCGTCTTCATGGTGAGAAATATTGTTTTATTACTATCTTCATCTAAGACATTCATTTTCACGTAGCGAGTGACTACTGGTTGATGAAGGAACTTCTACTTGTATGACGACACTGGATATGCGGATGCGTGCTGATGGAACAAATAAATTGCAAAGTGAATGTATCATAGTAGGATCGTTGACGACTGTTCGCAGGGATTCCTGTGTTGGTGGGTGGTGAAATATTTGTTCATTTGTTAGCGGATCCGTTCGTTTCACTGTGTGCTGCCGATCTTGAATGATTCTATTCTGTGTGTCCTCGCCGTCATAGTCAAATGGAAAACATTACCAGCTAGCCATACATTACTCGTCATTGTTTTACCCTTCTGTTTTATCAGCTTCCCACTAATGTAACAGAACATCAACGACCGTTAAACAGAAACAGAACGATCGTCAATTGCCAGTATCCTGGCCATTCAGCAGAGATCCTTTCAAATTTATCAGTATAAATCACTGTAAATCTGTGACAGTTCTCATTTTGAGTCGAACATTGGAGAAAATCAATACTGATTAATAATAGTCGATAGCCGAGCACTAACCGATTTGGGAGTATCATTGCATTTTTGGAGTGGTCGTTGTTTAGGATAGTTTGCATATTCTTACTTGTCGCCGACTAATCGAATGCATTCTAAAATGCACGATCATCTAATCTCTTTGGTCCACAATAAACCACCTTTTCGATCAATACCAATCAATACCTGCCTTCATCAGAAATTTTTAAGTGAGGTTGAATGGTTAAAGATAGGCAGCGTTTTTTTATAACGTATTTTTTCAATATTATAAAAGTTCACTTTTTTCCTAAACTGTTAGTGGACGTTAGGTAAGTGTGATATGATACAGTAGACTAATTGAACTTAAAAAAAACTAAAACAAAAACAAAACTATGAACTAAAACTAAAAAAACTTAAGCTAAGCGTACTATTTCTATGTACTTCACTCCTATTGTTGTGATTCTTCGTTTTATCTCGTCTTGCTATTGTACTATTTTGTTGATCAGCTGAATATTTGAACAACCTCCGTGTTGATCAGAAACCAGTCTTACGGGCTTTAGCACATTCATTTACTTAAGCGGTACGTCGCTGCTTGACGGAGGTACTTTTCTTCCCAAGAACCCCGAAAGCTACATGTTAGGGCGTTCCCAGGAATGCGTTATGATTGAGAGGGTGTTTTAGTATTTTGCAGTTATTTCTCTTCGAAAACAGCGACGATTTTCTCCGAAGGTTTGCTTCTAACTGAAATTCCATTTGAGAAATCTAGAATTCGTTTTTAGCCCGGGTGAGTCGGTAGTAGAAAAGGGCCGAACCGTCATTGTGTCGAAAATTAATATCGAATTTCAACCTGTATTTTCGAAGTGACGTGCGATGTGTGTGGCACAGTGGTCGGAGGAGCCCTGCAACAAACACATGGAATTGATCCCCGCGCCCATGGCCCACCAAGACTTCCATCCTTCCGGGGTCAGCAAATTGGTACCAGATTTCTCTGGGAGGGTAGCAGCTCTGGCTCGATACATCGGCAGACCACCGCGGGTCATTGTAAAGGCCAGATATGCATTCAAACACCTCCAGACGATGCTTAATGAAGTCGGATGCATGGCGCATCCCTCAGGGGATTGATCAACGCCGAGAGTTTTATCCTTTATCCTTTATTTGTTTTCGAAGTAGCTTGTTTCAGCTCAGAATAAACTCTATTGTTTATAATAAAAGCCATTCAGCCATCTGCACATTTTTGCCAACGAGAAGCGAGTTAACTTATATCATTTGATTAATTCTGGACGTTTGTAGGCGATGAAGTCATTGAATGCACTTTCGGCTGGGCTGTATTATTCGGACAGGAAGTTATCGAGACGTTTGAAGAACTTGTATGTAAGAAAGAAATATTGCGAATATAAGAGATGAGGCAGAGTTCCGTAACCCAGCTCGTTCAACACTTACACCTTCAGTTGTACGACTCGTGGTTTTGGTATTGCACCAATGGTGTCTTTCTGTTGAACAATGAAGGGCGCAGCCGCTGTAGTTCCTAGTGCATTTCGTCGATTTGCTGGATGCACTTTGCCGTAATCGTTTCATCCGGACTCAGGAGGCTGAAGTGGGTGGTTCAAAGCGGCCGTAAACGAACAAGCGGTCACTATAACATTCTTTTGATGCAAAAACTTTGTCGCTGTCCAACCACTGAGCCCGATCATCACCTATTGTCGTAGATGATCCATCACTCGTCGCACATCACAGTACTGTCGAGAACCCGATCGTTCTAATTGCGCAACAACGACGACCAAGCCTCAAAACGGCTATTTCTTTGCTTGTCATACAATTCATGCTACATCCACTTGTTGAGCTTTTCGGACATCTAGATTTCTTTTAGATTCTACGAAACACTTGAGATGCTTACACCGTGTCGATCTGCAAGGTTCTGAACAGTAATGCCTTCAATTCATCGTCATCTGTACAGCAATGACTTCCACGACCATCCTCATTTTCAACATCAAACTCACCACAATGAAATTTTTCAAACCAACATAGCACTTTGTGCTCCTTAACATTTTTTTGACCTCGCACGCCACTAATGTTTCGAGCCGTTTGCGCTGTGTACGTCTGAATCTGAGTTATTAGACTTTTCAGAACTGCTGTTTTGACATCCGAAATTCTAACCATTAAACTTTGTCAAGCACACAGGTGATCTCATAACTCAGTCAAGCGTAGCGAGAACGCATGAAATTTGCTGTGCACTGATATTTAATGATTCAGCATTCGATGAGAAGCTGTAGCTAAAACGTGTCCGAGAAAAATGTAATCAGAGGCCCGACATTAATTTCCGAATATATTTAGTATTTATTACATAGCCCGTCATCAGATCTATTGTGCGGATCCCAGTACTTCTTGCATTCTATTCGTTTCCTCGCATCCATCGTCCACAAAGGTCTTCGAACATTTCGCGTGTTGTTTCAGCTGCTGCTTGGAGATGTCATCTTCTTTATGAATGTTGTAGGATTTTGCTGGAGCTGTTTCCTCGTAGCCCTGAAGCTAGCTGGGCTAAGACGTTTCCGCGTCGCTTGGAAAACAATGTTGGTTCGGGGATCGAACTAGCGCCTTTGCTTGCTAATCGACGGCACAACCAACCTCTGTGCTATACCAGCCCCGTTCCAATTTCCGAAGAGCCTTATGTATTAAGGACTATGAGACGCAGTAAACCCTTAACAGAATATGTTTATGCCTATCTTTATTCATTTATTAAAAGTTAATTTCAAACGTTTGTTGTTATATTTCGCTGTATCATTGGGCGTATTTAGGTTGATTGTCATCACACAGTGAATAATATGACAGCTCTCAGTCACTGTTATTACTCAGAAACTCTCAGATCTCATTCAGTTTCTGTTTCCTCATTTCTGCATATATTCAAATGTTCTCACTGGCTTTATAATCAAAAAGATACTGTAATAATATAGCACGAAGCAAAAAGGTTTGGATTAAAGCAAATATTGTCGTCAGTGTGCTTAATTTCAGTTTCGCTAAGAGAAGTGGTACTGCAAGTTGGAAGTTATTCAGATATCCTTTACAAGTGACGGAGTTATGGAATTCGATGTATGATTTTCACTTTTTCACTCCTAGCTTACAGAATGTTATGTTTGCATTGAATGAAAAAAAAACTTGAGTTATTCATCTTCCTCCATTATCAGAGGAAATCAGTTGTCTATTTCTTCAAGTATTCTTCATAGATTTCCTTCCTCTTTCTGTTCTGATAGGGACGAGTTTGTAATCACCAACACCGTTCCTTTTTCCATTCCTGTTTGTTCACATCAGAAGGTGCCAGAATCGACAAACCTTAACCAAGTCCACACAGAGTTTCATTTTTGATTCCTCTCTGTCAAAAAATCAAACCTCTCTAAATGTGGATCAACAAAGCCGTTATCAGTACAAGTTCATTGCTAGTAAAGTGCTTAACACCATTATAATCGGCCGCTATCTTTTACACAGGTATCCGCCTTGTTCTTCCCATTGCCGTAACATTTTCTGCACATACCGTTCTTTAGGGGCGCGTGTGGCGCAGTGGTTGGAGGCGCCACTGCGACACACGTGGAATCGATCTCAGCGCCCATAGCTCACCAAGCCTTCCGTCCCTCCGGGGTCGGCAAATTGGTGCCAAACTTGTTTGGGAGGATAACAGTAGTGGCTCAGTACATCGGTAGGCTACCGCGAGTCATTGTAAAGGCCAGATATGCATTCAATCACCTCCAGCGATACCTAATGAAGTGGAATGTATGAGGCATCTTTCAGGTATTGGTCAACATCGAGATCTTTATCTTTTTTTTTTTTACCGTTCTCCTGTAACCATGCTAATAAATACGTTTACTCATTTTTTGCCCAAAATTTATGTGCAGTAATAAAACAACATTGTTCGATTTTGATGATAATACGCAAGTAACCGTAAGCGGATATACTATTCACTGGCCAACTAACCGGACAGCTTCTCAGCAATTTGAAAGTGACTGTGTCAGCCATTACCTTTCCAGCTAGATGGCCTGTCAGGATAACACTAGCATTCACGGATCTGATATTCCGCCTTAGGTCATGTTCGATGAGTTGTTCGAATTCTTTTCGAGTAACTGGCACAGTCCGTGAGTCATCGGTGAATGATATGAGTGGATGAACTGGTAGAATATTCGTATTTTTCCGTTCCGGGCGGTTTGTTTGCAAAAATTTCGTTGGTTGATGCGGCGGTGATTTGTGGCATTGGTCAACCCTTAACTAGGGTTACACATGGATAAACACATGAGCAAAAAAGAGTGGACTTCTTCCCAGCTTGGGTGTCATAGCTTGGCTTTGCCTGGTAGATAACGAAGCTTCACTGTATGTGGGTATTTGGACCCACCACACTCAATGCTAACCTAGTCGGCTCACACATATGAAACATGCGTGATTACCTCAACGTACAATTTCTGTGCAGAAAAAAAAGTTGAAGTAATCCTAACTAGGTAAATGTTATAAAAAGGGTATATTTTAATGAATGGCGACTTACATTAGACTAAATACGATTAAGCTATCCAGTAGAAATCATTCTACGGAGGTAAAATAGTGTTGCTCAAGACAAGCTATCGTCTTCACGAAATCATGGAAATTTTCCCAGTTTGAAAGTGCTGTTTGTAGTAAGTAACTACTGAACAAACGAACACTTAATACCTTGTGAAGGACTATTTTATTGGCTATTAAATGAGAACTGTACTGATTAAGAAACTTTGTTTGACCTGATGATAGAGCCGAACTTGGCATCTCATGCATGGGAATGCCTACTCTTTCAATTGCGTCGTACCATGCTCTTAGGCAATAATGTGTTGTTACTACTTTTTGAGAAGTCTCTTTAAACAGTTTTTGGTTTTCTATAAGTAGGACAATGTCATTTTTCCAGAAATAGTCTGTGTGTTTTTTTTGGAAGCGGAGCTCGCTCCGAAGAAAGTGCACACAGCAAGATGCTGGCTTATTTCCTGTCATCAGAGAGCCGGTGCTCAAAGCAGCTAAATTGTTGGCACATTTCCGACTAGATAGGTTGTTTTGACCCTGGAAGGAATCCCGAGATAGCGGTATTCTACGGTCTTAGCGGCTCGCCAACACACGCAATCGTCGTTCACTGTGAATGTAAGCAAACTTGTTGGCTAGCTACTACTAGATCGGCCACTTCTAGACATTTGTGTTAGTTTGCGGTTGGCTGTTTTTTTAATTGAAACGTTGAACTGCTTTTATCCTGATGAATTTGCTATACATAACCGTTAAATATCCAATTTATTTGCAAACCACAGACGGAATACAAATTATGGATCATTTTAATCGCTTCGAGTTCCCATTATTCTTCACATTTCTTGCTGATTGCGTTTACTGTACTTCTTTGGACAGTTAAATTACGAACAATACCACTGACCTTCGTTAATGTAAGAGTAAAAGGATCACTAGGTTACCATAGTAAGGTATATGAGTCGTATAGGGCTCAGACTACTGTCAGACTGCTTAAATATTTCTGAAGGAATAACAGTTAAAAATTATCTCCGCCTTGTCTTCTACCGTCAAGTTATCTCGAAATCCTTTAAGCTGAAGTACTATGGAAGTGGCGGAGTAAAATCATCCCTTTACCTGACCGTTTTTCCACATTATTTGAAAACATTTGAATAGAATTTATAACCAATACCATAATGTCGAACAATGAGTGAAAAAATCGCCATTTTGTGTTTTCCGTATTCTTTTTGTAGTTGGGAAGCTTTACAGTCAATCGATGATTAGCGGAGTGATTTCAGCACGTCCACTGTCGTCCATCAGCACTCCAGTCGTCGTCGTTGTTGTTGTCGTTGTGATTCCCAGCGAACTTAGTTGAGATCTCTTTGAAACAATCACGACATTATCGCTTGAGAATCTATGGGATCCCGAAAACGATCTCAACGATCTCGTTTGAAAATCGCAATTCCTCTTGTTTTTCCACTATAGGCGGATATCACATATAATTTCGCAGTCGGTTTCCTACTTAGCTATTGAGTTCATCCACCTATATATGTGTTTGCGTTCGTGTGTGTGTGTGTATGTATGTATGTATGTATGTATGTATGTATGTATGTATGTATGTATGTATGTATGTATGTATGTATATATGTATATACACATATGTATATATATATATATTGTATCTATGCGTGTATGTATGTGTGTGTTTATGCTTGTCTCTGATATGTGTGTGTGTATCTCTGTGTGCCTGTCTATCTGTGTATGTGTATATCCGCAGTTTGTGAGCCGCTTCCCACTCACCGTTACTTGTATTGTTCATTTGCAAGTGTAGAAATTTCATTATCTTTGTTTCGAAACATTCTTGAATTGATTTCATGGATGAAATTTGTGTTTTTCTTCTAGCAGAAAATGAAAGATCAACCAAACACGGACCTACAGTACCTTTTTGTGCAGGCAATTATAAAATACTAGTTTTTGTGCTGTATTTTGCGTATATTTTGAAAATATCTCAAATTATGTCATTCTTAAAAAGAACGGATACTAAAGCGAACGTTCTATAGTTTGATGAATTAACGGACTTGCTTTACTTTCCGTAAGCGGCTCTACTGGAAAAGAAGAGTACACGTTAGTAATAGAATGAAATGGTGGAAATGAGAATGAGGCATTGAAATTCGGTCTTTGACATTTACTTCATATGACATTGAAAATACTAACAGCATTTTATATGCTGCGAGTCTAGACGTTTATTCTTAGACGTCTTTTTCCTGTGTACTTTTTCCATGTGATCTATGGATTGAGCATTTTACAGTAGGTAATCAGTTGGGTCTAAGAAAACAAGGGTTTTCTTGAGAAAGTCGTGCTTTCGGTCGGTTTGATGCTAATGAGAGTATCACTGATATATTAAGTAGATGGTTAAAGAACAAGTAGTACATTTATGACAACATCACCTAAGCATTTTAGGACTTCAGTTTATAATCGGACTCCTTAAGTGAATGTTTGTAAGACAGCGATGATCCACGAATTGACATGGACATGACTTAACTCTTAACTTCTGGGGTCTTCCTAGAGCAATTTTCCTTTACTGCATTTATTGTTATGTCGAGAGGCGAACACAATATTGGACTCCGGAATTAAGTTCCTGTTGTGAACGAACAGTTCTCATTGCCGTGTTTGCAGAAATTAAGCCCTTCTGAAGGTGGAAAACCACTTAGAATCAAAGTTCACCTAAAAATGGGAGATAAAAGTGAACGTCATGCAGCAAAATTGCAGTCACTTCATTCCTTAGCAGATTTATCATATAACGTGTGATATGACAACTGCTACCTTCATACTCCAATGTACGAATTCACCAGTTGCAGTACTGACTTTATTCTTTCTTATTTTTATTTTTCGCAGCCCATTTTAACATCTACTCTACGGGTCCCAGAATTTCTTCCACTAAGTTCGTCTCGCATTCGTCCTACACGAAGTTCTCTGAGCTTTTCACATATGGATCCTGGAATAGCCGGATCAGAGCGTTCTGAATTGGATGCTAGGCTGTTTACAAACAAGTCTGTCACCAATTTCCACTCCCCGTAGATGAGTAGCTTGGTGAGTCGGACAGGTTGGAACCCTCTCTACCAACAATGTTAAACCTGCCACTTTTATCAAATTTGAGCTTTAAGTACTCTCTTCTATCTACTACAAACGTATTAATGATGCACTAACTTCTTCTAAACGACAACGCAAAGTATCACACTGATTGAAAAATAACTGCATTTCACGCAACTACAGACGGAACTAGACTGTGAATACGTGGTTGGTTGGTGCATGGTGTAACTCGTCCTAACATGGCGATGACTGATATTGGACTGAGGTTTTGACCAATCAGAAAGTAGATCACTACCATCGCACGTCAACAATTCAACCAGATTGCATTTTCAACGTTTCGTCTCGATGATCTTATCTGGTTTCGGACCGACTACTAAACTAGACGGGTTTAGTGTTTAGTGTGTTTGAAATCTTGTATATTCGTGTTTCGACTTGTGATAACGCGGATGTGATTCTCAACCATCTCATCAAGCAGTCGGTCTATTTTGTCTTCATTATCGCCCAAGTCAGTGTTTTATTTTTAACTCGAATTTTTTAACTTCTAGCTGCATCCTGTCAGTCAAGAGGCAAAAGGTAGTCATTAGTTATCGAAGTACAATGCCACGCAGCAGTTCGGTGTTGTCTTCATATTGAAAAATATCTTGACTTTTTCGAGGAACTTGAAACCTCTCATGTATATGATAGGTTTTAGTAGCATTATGGCCGAAATTCCCGTTGAAGCATAAATTAGACCGGATGTTAGTAACCAAAAACTAGGAACAACCTGTCATTCAGCTATTTGGCAACCATAAAAGGATAAAGCTCTCGGTATTGATCAATCTCTGAGTGATGTGCCCTGCATTCGATTTCACCAAGTATCGTTGGAGGTGACTGAATGCATATGTGGCCTGTACAATGACTCGCGGTGGCCTACCAATGCATCAAGCCAGTGCTGCTATCCTCCCGGACAAGTCTGGTACCAACTTGCCGATCCCGGAGGGATGGAGGGCTTGGTGGGCCATGGGCGCGGGATCGATTCCACGTGTGTGTCCCAGTGGCGCCTCCAACCACTGCGCCCCACGCGCCCTTTTAACAATCATAGTGAAACTAATTTCTACTTCATTAAGGAAATCCTATGTTGTGCAGAACGTATAGAAACGACTTCATGTGCTCTCTGTGGAAAATTCAGCCCAATGCTTCACGGCATCACTATGGTGACGCAGCTCTCAATGATGATACAATGTTAAGCAAAGGTGTATTCTCTAATCGATAAGCTAACACCAGGTTGACAAATAAATACTAGTCGGTTAACGTTTCGACGTCTTCGTTTTCCACAGAGCCGATGATTCGAGTCGATGGTCCACAGTCGTGGTGTCATCGTCGTGGTACGTAGACGAATCATCTTCGGTGGAGTATCGCTCGAAGGAGGCAACCTCAGCCGTCATCGTTCTGTTATTCAGGACGGTTGTTGATGGCAGTGATTTCCCTTTGACAGTAATTTGTTTTTCAACGGACAATCTGTCCAGCAGTGGGCATTATATTAACCAGCATATAGCGAATCGATGTTTCAAAAATCGGCCTTCTCTCAACTTCAGCGCAGCTAATTAATATGTATTCTTTCACCGATGATCTAACACGTAGTCCCAGTTAGTAGCAAACTAATAGTAAATTGGCTAGCAGTAAACCTATCTCAGCTAGTCGTAAACTTATGATAGGAATCTCCACCGTCTTAGTGTTGTAGAGACCCGATCGTAAGGCGAACGACAAACCTATCCCCTTATCACAAAGACCTATAGTTTGCTGTAATGGTAACTTAGAAGAACTCTTACACGGCCAACATGTGAATTGATACAAAAAGCTTGCCAAAGCGACAAAATATCAGTGAAATGAGAATCGTGTCGGGGAGTGCTCGATATCTGAAGACATGTTATGCAAAGGCATAAGCACATATGGATAGTCCTTATGCTACATCACGGAACTGAGAGTGCAATATTAAGGGTACTATGAAATATATCCACGTCCAATACATGTATGGTCTCCAGTCCAACGCATTCGTACTTCAACCAGCCCCATTATCCCATTGAATTCGGAAAATTGGTACCAGAGTGAGTTGGGAGTAACTACCTCCAATCAAGAACGTTTTACTTTTTGTGGTGAGGAATGATATCCTATCTTCCCAGAGAGAATCAATTCAACAGCATTCAGCGACATTAATGAAGAATTCAGAGTCAGCCAGTAGCACTCGATTCCATAGAAACATCCAAGCCCTTCGTGGATGACATGTGCAAGACAACTAACCGAAAGAAGAGAAAGACTGAAACCTGCACAATATATGTGAATACGAATTATACGTTTGTCGTACAAATACAAATATGTTACTGTCCCAATATCATGTACGACGCGAATCGGCTAATCCCTATCGTCTATAACCGACGAATCAATTAACGTCATCGATCTATACTTTCGATGTAAAATATTTATTTGCAACAAATTGACTATAGTATTTCCGTGTTTTTGTCCCATATACCTTGCTTTTTGTCTTCCACAAGCCGTTGAAAGCGTGCAGATTCCTAAGAAATTCCGACGCCGAATTGTTGCGGTGTTTGAGTACTTAAGGTCTTGATAGACATCTCGTGCAAACGTCGCCCTATCACACATTTCTTTAAACGTTGTTTTCACCTTGCATTTTCGTTTTATTTTCATTTTTATCTTCTTAAATCTCCCAAGAACAAACAACAGCCGCCAGTGTCTCACTCGAGGACCTCTATTCGATCGGGCCAATGCCAGCGGTACGAGCCCAGACGAGAAAAAGCAAACGGGCAAACGAAGAAGAGATAAAAACATTTTTATGGCTTAGAGGTCTGTAATCTAATTATGATGGAATCACGAGACTCATTTGCCGTTAGTAAAGGTGTCTGACGTGTAAATTCTAGTTTTTATTCCAGTTGATAAAGTGCACGGCTTGATGATACGAAGACAAACTATCATGCTTCTTTGTTGGAAATTCCTTATTATAATCATCCTTGGCGAGTGAAAAACAACGGACTAAATTCACTGCAGTGAAATCGGTTTAAACCTAGCTGAGATGCTTGATGGATACTTCGAATCTCTTCTTTGTTTGGATGATTAATTGAAGGAATGAATAAGCTGAAAACAAGAATAAGCAGCAAACTATCGGCTTCGGTTCATATATGGGGTAGATTATCGTCTTCGATGATTAAAGATAAAAATGGGAAAAGCTCCTGGCGTTGATCAAACTCTAAGGGATACGCTATGCATTCGATTTCGTTAGGCATTGTTAGAGGTGACTGAATGCATATCTGGCCTCTACAATGACTCGTGGTGACCTACTGATATATCGAGCTAGTTCTGCTATCCTCCCAGACAAGTCTGATACCAATTTGCCGACCCCGGAGAGATGGAAGGCTTGGTGGGCCGGGGGCGTGGGGTCGATCCCATGTGTATTACAGGGCGCATCCAACCACTGCGCTACACGCTCCACTTCTATGGATTAAGACCGATTTTTTAAACATATTCGTGTTATAAAGGGCGCTTGTAGGGCTGTGATACTGGTTAGCGTTGCTCTAGAATGTACACCGGATCGGTCATAGGTTCGATCCCACGTCGTAGGAACACCAAGCCTTCCGTCCTTCCGGAATCAGCAAATTGATGAAAGAATTGTCTTTGAGAATGAAAGTATTGACTTCACATATCAGTAGGCCACCACATATTATTGTATAGGTTAGATACGCATCCAATCTCTATTCTTCTATTCATGGATTCGAATGCATAGCGCATCCCTCATGTACTGATAAACGCCGAGAGGTTTTAGCTTTTTCTTATTAATTTTCTATTAGAGGGCACTCATAATTAATCAATAGAACTTAAGCGACATAGAAACAAGACAGAATAACGTTGTTGTTTCGAGACCGCTTGAAGTATCATATGAGCTATGTTCCGATTCTCGGAATATTTCTAAGTAAAGTTTGCCCAATAATCTGAATTATTGGCCCTATGGTCATACCCTTTTCAATTCGTGATCATCGCTGTTTTACAGACATTCACTTAAGCAGTCCGATTATAGACCGAAATTCTCAAATGCTTACGCTATATTGTCATAAATGTACTTGTTTTGTAACCATGTACTTAATCAAATCTGTGAATGATAATCTCGTTGACAACAAATGGACCAAAAGTGTGACTCTTCCGGGTTAAGCTAGCGCTACAGTTAGGCAATGTGATGGGCGAGAGGCACTCACTGCCCGAAAATCATCAATAGTGTCATATTTCACTTCTATAGTGTTTCGTTATAAAGAGCCAACAAATGAGGAGATATCAAAGAGTTTCCTATTGTTAGGTCTATATTGCATTAAACCTACTCATTTGAAGTTACTCTTCATGAACCGTCGAGGAGCACCACACCATCACAGCTAACGTGTTCTGCACCCTTTTTAAGTACTTGTGCTGTTTGCTTGTCTGTTAAGTGACCTTGCCGTTTCTCGATCTTCTAAATCCGGTTGACCTCATGTATGCGACCTACTCTAAAGCATCGTCTGTTTGAAGATGTGATGAACAACACGAGCTGCATCGTCATCATCGTTCTAAATGAATTCTTGACATTTATGCATGCTCTTCTTCGTGTCACTCGTCGTCTGCGATTCATGCGACTGTGTTCTTTTTGCAGACTGCAAAAAAACTTTCCAATGTAATCTCTATAATGCTGACAAGCTGATTTGCATTCATCGCCGTTGTCTAGCATCTTTGTGTCTCTCTGTCTTTAACCTTTACGTTTTATGATTTTAATTACCAGTGAGACATTCGCATTTTCATCAACTATTCGAAAGAATTCGTTGACAGTTGCCGATTCCAGTTGGTCTGCAGAATAACAGCACCGCAGATGCTGCGACGACCTGGCGACGACGATGAACCGCCCATGAAGCGAGTATGGGACAAGTAATCTGATTCTGAATCTTATGGTTTTTGTTCTCGATCAGTTTTTCCTATCACGTTACCCAAAATTCGGTAATTTTTTTACGACGATTTCGCACGCACCGCAGTTCGTTGGATCCTCAGTGAGACAGTAGCGGTGTGGTAGCTTACTCACCAAAAACGTGGAGTTGATACACGAAGAAGGACAGGCAGGTGCCATCATCTTCTCGGAAGCACTTCCTGAGAAGCTAAAAAACTCGTTAAATCGTGAGGTTTACCTACGGTTAGAATACCTATTGCGAGACGAGTGTCTGACTTGTAAAAACAATGAGGTAGAGGTATCACCTGTGTCACCGATGGTGCTGTTAATTATCAGCAGAAGATCGGTTGTCGACAGATATTTGATGTTAGCTATTCGCCTAAATCTCCGGCCCTCGACGGCATGAACAATGACACCTGATAAAATTTCTTGATCACTTTAATTTCGACGATTTCGCTAGAAAAAGTCCAGATAGTATTGTTCTCGCAGAACTCTGAATTGCGACTCAGGGAATAGAGATCGGTAGTGATTCTCTTCTCCAGTATTGAAGCTGACTGGTCAGTGTGTTCTGAATTGGTGATCATTTGTGGCACATAACATGTGCATAACATTTAACCTACATCAGGATCACATAGTTGTCACCAGCAACAATGGATACCTTCATTAAGGTTACCCATAGGCTTCTTCAAAGGCTGAGTGAAACCCAACGTGCACAGCAGGTGGAATTTTGTGTGAGGATTTGGTCTTTGCGAAATGGATTTTTTTCACACTGTATTGGCCACTTACCTAGTAGTTTCAGTCGTCTTGTAACCTTTGTCGATGAGGAAAGACATCAAGGACGAGTGAAAATACAGTACGGTTTCGTCAACGTTGGTAGAAGTAAAGGAATATTTCCTACATAACAACAATGAACATCTGTATTTCTTATATAAGAATGAAGAACATCTACACCTATAATAACTCCATATGCCATTACGCAACTTTCTATCGACCCTTTATATTTCCGATAGAAAAATCGATTCATTTAGACACTGTCCTTTAGTCGAATCTGTTTACGACCGCAATAAAGTCTAATAAAAACATCGTACCAAAAGGGCACGTGTACGGAAAAGCGTTTCTTTTTCCATTCCTAGAGGCACATACGATCCTAATATATTCAGCATAACACAGCATGACGACGTTCGAAGATCATAACGAAATAGGACGTCCATATACTACGCTCGATGTGAAGGATATTCAATCCGCATAAGTAATAACCAGGATGGAAAAACTGGACGTAGGATAGGAAGACTTGCCCTTGGTTTTCAGTTTTCTAAAAGGTTTTCACCTCAGTAGTGGAGGCAGAACTTCGTGCTCGTCGCTATCTGTTCGACGGTTCTTGTACTCTGTGGAACGGAGTGGAAACGCGATCCTTCAGAGGCCATAAAACTATCAAGGCTTCACACAACATCGTTAGAGGTGATTCAATAGATATTCGGCCTATACCTTAAATTACGCTTGGTGGTTTACCGATATTTCAAATCAATTCCTATCCTCTAAGACAGGTCTGGTACCAATTTATCGAGCCCGAATGGATAGAAAGCTTGGTGAGCTCGCGATGCAACATCGAACCAACGACCACGTGCGTATTGCAAGGCACCTCTAACCACTGCACTCCACACGCCAGAATCAAATGAGTGCATATATATAAGTCATAGTACAAATAACAGTACAGAGAAAGAGGAAACTATAGACGGATGAAAACGTTGCTAATTTTGTAAGAACTCGAATGGGAATCAGAAAAATCATCAGCCGTGTCTGTCGCACGCCACAACATTGGCGAAAGTGTTCGATGCGAGAAATTAAGGCGAATCAGTTCAAATGAAACATTTAAAATTTCGCAAAAATCAATATTTATCATTTCGATGTTTCTCTTTTTATGTCTATTGATCGGTAGAGAGAAACGTTTCGCGTTCAGAACAGAAGCACAAATTTGGGCCGTGACACTTTTCTGTGGTACAAGTGTGCTTTACGCTTCACGTGTAGCATTTCCTATTGCAGCAGCTGATATCGCAAAAGAATTTACATGGAACAAGACGGATTCGGTGAGCTCATTGAGCTCTTTTCCCTTGACGACAATACAAATGACAACATCTTATCGACTTGTATCGATTAGGTTGTGATCTGCCTTTATATATGCTTAACGCGTTTGCTAAGAATATTCGTAATTTTCAAAAAACACTGCCAAATACCCAAATACTCAAAATTTTTATTTTTCTTTTTGCAAAATCTTTTCGATCAAATCGAATTTGTAGGGTATCATGTTGTCATGTTTTTTCTGGGGTTATGCGCTCACGCAATTATTTGCTGGATGGATTGCCGACATCTATAGTGGAGAAAACGTGAGTGAAAATAAGATTTTATTTCTAGTCTTTTCTCTTAAAATAATTTTCATTCTTATTCCAGTTTTCGTTATTTCGTTCATTAACCCAATTACTAGGTCCTACCCATATCGAGTTTGGTGTGGATCGTTCTCACGTTCTTCACACCGCAGCTCTTCGAATTTGCCTACTGGAGTGGTTTCCCGCTAGTTATTCTATTACTTATTAGAATATTGTCAGGAGTGGGACAAGGTATAGTTGAAGTTGAGGCTTTCTTCTACAACAAGCGAATACACACGACTTTTGAGATAATTTTGTGTTGTTGCTCAGCATTTCATATTCCATCAATGGCCTCTATGATAGCTCGTCACTTAACGTCCGCCGATAAAGGACGACTTTTTGGTATTATTCTTGCTGGATCGCATTGTGGGTTAGTTTATTGGTCTAGCCACTGGCTTGAATAGTTAGCTACGAATAACTGTTAACTGCTATTTTTCTATACTTACTTGGATAGCCCGTCCTCACTGGTTGTGCGGGCGCCAGCACAATTTCCACTTTTTCGGAGTTCTGCTGGTTTAGCCATTGTGGTTCCTTGGAGTCCCGAGGTCATCCTAGCCAAAGTCTGCCCAGGTCGTCAACACGACAGGCAGTCACGGCCTTTGTGGATCAAATGGAGATTTGCCACCATGCGACTAGTTTGATACCACGATGGTGGTGGATCCTAGTATTGGTTCACTCTTAGTTGGGGTTCCTGGTGAAAACGCGGGACTCCCTCTCAGCTTAGGAGACCCTGCCGGAAAATGAATCCTCTCGCTGTACACGGCAGTCCGACACCCATGAGCACCTTCCAGACATGATGAGGCGGTGAACTTTTAGGAGACTACTTTTTACAGATATGAAATTTACAGAGTCCCAGTATGTCATCGGTTCCTAGCACTGTATTTAACTCTTTTGTAAAGTTTTAATGCAAGCCACACTTTCTTGTTCAGAATGTTGTTCAACGTTTCTAGTTGATCAGCTAAGGTTTGGTTATCCGTCAAATCAATGGTTTTACTCCTTTGTTCTGTTCCATCATTATTGTTGCTCTTCAGCACAGTGCTCGCAGGATCGTTCGGATCACTTTTAATGGCTCAAGTAGGCTGGAGAGCGTTGTTTTACTTTGTTGGTAAGCGAATTTGTACCGGTGATTTGTATCAGGTTTCCAATATAGTACAGTGGCATTAAATTCTTCGTCAAAGTACCCTTAGCGAAATGGTTCGCTTCCTAATTAAGCCCTAAGCCCTTTACATCGAAATCCTTTAAACTGATAGTATTCAAACGTCAACAGTATAAATCTGAGATGGGCATCACCTGAGCCACGAAAATCTTGATATTGAGCCTTCAAATTCAGCGCTTAGGCAGATCTACGCCACGTTTGAGAAAGTTTTTATTAGCCTTTATGCCAAAGAAATGTCTCCAAATTTGCTAGCGTAACTTCATCGAGAATTCTTATTGTAACTGAAACTAATTCGATTGCTTAACTATATCTGTACTGCTGCATTTTAGCTTCTTTTCTGAATTTTTGTTGCAGGTTTTTTGTCCCTACTCTGGTATTGGTGCCTTCACTTCGTGCTTTCGCGCTCGGCCTATCGTCAGAGCCTTACTCCGTCTTCTTCTGAAGTCGATTTAACGAAAAAGGTAAGTGCTTTCCTTGAAGAGGGCCTAGTTGTTCAACTGAGGATAGAGGATGAATGAAAAGAAAGCGGTGTGAACACCGAAATCCCATGAACACTACAAACAGATGTGAACATGTTGAATCCTCTCTACCCAAATCATCTCTATGATTGGTTCGTTTATCTCGTTATTCCATGAAGAAAAACGGTATAACTACTTCCCCATGAAGTGTGATAGAATTATAGGTACGACCTGAAACGACCGGCCTGTCGATTTCTAGTATTACTATAGCATCAGCAGCGGTTCCGTGGAAAACCTTATTCCAGCATCCTGCATTCTGGTTCGTTTTATACAGACAATTCTCAATGTCAGAAATTTCTGGAGGGGAAAAGCGCCTCGAAAACTGCACCAACGCTGACAAGTTTTTTATCAATACGTTTCTCTTGATTGTGAATACTTACTTGGATGGCTCGTCTTCACTGGTTGTGTGGGCCCCAGTATAATTTCCACTTTTTCGGAGTTTTGATGGTTCAGCCACTGTGGTTCTCTGGAGTCCCGAGGTCAGCCTAGCCAAAGTCTGATCCAGGTCGTCACCACGACAGGTAGTCGTTGCCTTTGTGTGTGGATCAGATAGAGATTTGCCACCATGCGACCAGGACGGTGGTGGATCCTGGTATTGTTTTACTCTTAGCCGAGCTTCCTGGAAGCGCCCGACTCTTCAGCTTGTGAGACCTTGCTGGGGTTGGGGGATGAATTCCCTCCGCCATGCATCGCAGCCCAACAGCCAGGATCGCCTCCCACCCACTATGAAGCGCTAAACCTTTGGGAAATGAGTGTTAATAACATCATAGAAATACGTTAACATAGAGCACTATTATTCGGTGTTCTTGTCGCTGTAATGTTTGCCTTAGTTTGTTTTCTAGTATGCCTTCATCGGATTCTCAACCATAAATCTCTCATATGGCTACGGATTAAACTTGCAAGCCCCATACTACATGTTATTCGGTTTTCAAGCAACAAGATTAATACCCGATAGCCAAGAAACCTAGTCAATCCCATGATTTTCTGTCAAAAACTTTACAGGGCTGCGGCTGCCGCTCAGTATGCTGGTGGTAATGCCTACTATACAATGTTCAACTGGCTTCCCAGTTATTTTCATGACACATTTCCAGATGCTCAGGTAGTTTAAATGAAATCTTAGGAACAGTTCCGGTTTTCCAAGAAGTACTGCATGAAGTCATTCCAACGCTAATACAGTACCATAGCTGGTTCTTACATACTTTACTCCTACTATGCACATATTATCTGGTTTAGGGTATTGTTTATAATGTTGTGCCCAATGTATCAATCGTGATCACGTCAATGTTGTCTCCCTTACTAGCCACCCTAGTACTGAACACTGGCCAATCGATGACTGTCACCAGGCGATTGATGGAGGTAAATCTTCTAAATCTGTCGTCATACGTAAAAGTTCTAATAGATGTATTCGTCTCATTTAAACTCTACTTTAAGGGGATCTCTCTGCTAGGCGTGGCTGCTTGCCTATTTATAGTGCCTTATACGTCATCCTTCATACCAGCTCTTTTGATATTTTCTCTGTCCATGGCATGTCGAGGATTACATCATGGTGGAGTGTCAGTAAATCCACACGATTTCGCTCCTCACCACACTGGCGCAGTATTTGGTAAGGGACGCGTACTTAATTTACACTTTCCATTAAATATAAAACCAAATTTGAGGATGACTCAGGAGTTCACCCTTCAGGAGAAAAGGATACTTTTTCAGTCTTAGAAGACATATTTTAGTAGACATTTTAAATGATGCGGAATAGGGACGAAGCTTGTTCGGGACTTGGGTTACGTGTTCCCTAATTGCAGTGGTATTCATATTTTCTCACAATGTGCTGCTTTGTTTCATTCTATCCAGCCGATATCCATTTTAAAAGGTCGTATGTTCCTACGGAGATATGCGAAGAATATTTCTTTAATAAATATAATTCACGAGATCCCCCAAAGGTTTACCGCCTCATCGTGGCAGGGAGGTGGTCCTGGATGTCGTGCTGCAGTGTACAGCAGAAGAATCCATCCCCCATCAAGGTTTACCAAGCCGAGAAGGAGACCGACGTTCCCATCAGAAAGCCCAGCTAAGAGTAAACCAATGCCAGGATCCACCACCGTCCTGGTATCGAACTAGTCGCATGGTGGTAAATCCACAAGGACGGCGACTGCCTGTGGTGGTGACGACCTGAGGCAGACTTTGGTTATACTGATCTCGGGACTCAACAGGGCCACAGTGGCGAAATCAGCAAAACTGAAGAAATGGAAATTGTGCTAGAACCCGCAGAACCAATGAAGACGGGCCATCCAAGTATCCAAGTTTACGAATGGTATATTACTGATTCCTCGCGATTTTTAAGGTATTTTCAATGCATGTGGTTCAATAACGGGCTTCATCGGTGTCTACATTGCCGGTCACATTCTTGACGCTACCAACAACAATTGGTCGTATGTGTTCATTATAACAGGAGTGCAATGCATCATCGGCGCTGTCATTTACGGGCTTTACGGAACGGGTAGCAAAATCATCTAATTTGTGATATTGAGTCACCCTATCTAATTAGCTAAACGACGAAACTATTCATTCATTTCTGTTAATTCTCTCTTAAAGTGATGAGTACTTGCATCATTCATCCATTAGAAGAATCATTCTTCAAAGTTAGTGCAGCGTAGGTAGTAGCCTCATTAATATTTCGAATAATTTAACCCTCTAAGCTCGTTTCCTAGAACAACTGAAACACTGCGTAGTGCCAACATCCGCATGTAGTTTTCGTAGCATAAGTATAGTTGCACACCAGTTCCTACCACCATATTAAGTTGATCCTCTTGGATTCATACTCGTCATGAAAATTACCGTTGTATCTTTTAAAAGACCTTTGAGTTCAATGTTATCTTACGATCTCGTTGGTGTACAGTGTTGTTACGGTGAAAAGATTTTATGCAGAATAAATGTCTATAGAAGCTTTATGATCAATGTAAAAGTAGAAGATAACACGGGAAAAAAGTATAGACCTGTTGGCCTCAACATTTCAACGGGCTTCAACTCTAACCAAATCAAGCACAAAACAAACATGAGCGGTGAATGTTTATGTTCATTCGAAGACAACGTCTCGTATGTTCACACCTTACCTCGCGTCTCACTGCAAAGTACCGCTCTTCGACAGTTCTTCCCTGAAGGAAACAGTAGTTCCACCGTCATCTAATGACTGCATCCAACTAATATAAAGTAATAGTAGTGTTTTTTAACTTACTTTAACTGCTTAGAGAAATCACTTTCGTGAGTTTCATCATCCCAATTATCCTCCCATACATTGACTTCATCATCGTCTCCATCTTGTGCTCGCTCAGCCCATTCCTGCGATTGGGAACAAACATCAGGCTGTCAAATAGTGCTAGCAAGAAACAATTCCTACTTGTACGGGGAATTCCTCGAACTCTTCGTCATCAATAGCTTTCTTGACCTCAACATTCCAATATTCTTAAGCGAATAGAAACCAGAACACCATTTGTGGAATATCTACTTACCTTCTCAATGATGTGATCCTTCTTCGTTACAGTAATACCAGAAGTCATTTTCTGAAAAAGATAAGCAGTAAATGTTTACTTCTTATTTGCTGCTTACTACAATTTTTATGGCAGGGTATTATGCGACCACAGCCACAATACAACCACAGCTCGTACTGAGATATTTGCAAAACTTCGGACTGCGGCTGTCCGCGGTGGAGAACGAACGCGTTATTACCCTTCCCGGGAGCTAAGCCGTTCACCACCACATCACGTGGGTCCTTCGTTTCGCACGGCGTGTCTCTTAGATAGTGTTCTATCCTGTTGATCCGTGATTGCTGATGCTGATTTGTCCCGTTGATGGTTGATTGCTGATGCTGATCAGTCCCGCTGACGGGTGATTACTGATGGCATTGATTAATAGAAGGCTAGCTGAGCGACAGGCGAAACGAAGGACCCGCATGGTGTTGTGGTGAACGCGTTAGCCCCTGAAAGAGTAATAGTGCCTTCGGTCCCCAGCATAGACACCTGCGGTCCGGATTTTGCAAATATCTCAGCACAAACAGTATAATGCTCCAAAAGTGAAGGAGAAAAACAACGAAAAATTCAAGGTAACAATCAGGCTCTACACCACACTTACTGCCATAAAGGTTCTTGAGGAAGAACATTTATAGAAGAAAATGAGCTATGAACAACGATTTTGTGTGAAACAATTGTGTACAAATCTAACATGACAACAATTCAATACATAACCAAACAACCTATTTAGGACTACAAAATTTGTACGACTTTTATAGGCTCCATCACGGTTAGCGCAGAAATGCACTTTGGAAAACAGGAAATATTTGGATTGATAGAAATCTATGAGGAAACGAAACCGATCAATGTTAACACAGTTCCGAGCGTATGTAGTGACTTCAATGCGTGTGTTCTCCAAAGGAATTAAACTCCATCAGCTGAAATAAAACACGTTTAGATCTAGAGGTCCTTAAGTCCCATGGCGGTTAGTTGCTACTTTTTAGCAGTAGAAAAAAAAAACCATATTGTTCGTAATAAAGGCGGAGGTTGTAGTATAAATCATTAAGTGTTACGCGCTGTTGTGGTAAGTGCTGCATGAGTTATACATGACTCGTGGCATAATCGGCCAAAAGTTAGCCATTATCCCATGCGACAACTAAGCAGAACTATGTATTCTCATGAACAAATTCAAAATAGAATGTCCTTATAAACTATTAACACTCTATGATGCTGAAATATTTGCAAAACTCAGCACCGTAGGCATCTGCGGTGATGAACGAACGTGCTATTACTCTTTCCGAAGGTTAACGCGCTCACCACCACACCATGCGGGTCCCTCGTTCCCCCTGTTTCTCAACTATTTCTATCGATCAGTGCCATCAGCAATCAGCCGTCAGCAGGATTGATCTGTGGAGCTCAAATCGGCAACGAACAATCCCGCGACGGGTGATTGCTGATGGCAGCGATCGATAGAACTAGCTGAGAGACGGTCGAAACGAGAGACCCACATGGTTTGGTGGTGAACGCGTTAGCCCCGGAAAGGGTCATAGCGCGTTCGCTCCCCACTACAGACACTGCGGTCCGGAGTTTTGCAAATATCTCAACACCATAAAACTTACATTTCGCAACATACCCTGCCATTAAAAAGAATAGGCAGTAAATAAAAAAGGTTAAGATTATGATTATTCACACTCTTTTATCACCAAACAAAAGCTTCTTCTATCAGTACGTAACTTTCTCAACTCATCAAACTCTCTAGCTATCGGAAATGTACTGGTAGTCGTCAAAAATCAGCACGGCCGCGAATGTTTTAAGAAGTGAGAAACAGAACTAATTTAGAATACATGAAAAGGAGCACACAGATCATCAGGCATCGCTGTCCTCTTCGTTCTTCTTCTTATCCTTCTTTCGTTGTTCTTCTAATTCCTGTACACGCAGTGGAAGACTCGAAGAATGAGAAGGTCGCGACTCCTCATTGGCCTCACCTGCAAAATATTTGGAGAAGTTTTGAGTTTAAATAAGGAAAACAGACGTAGGATAAGTATGAACTATTGCCGTAAGACTGACTAGAAACGAAACTTATCTAAAATCACCAGCAGGACCACAATAGTCATTCCACTGCGTACAGTACTAACAAAATGCACTATAATTATTAGGGAAACCAATAAATATCACGCAAAATCGCAACCAGTCTCACAGATTCAACCACAACTAACCAAGAGCAAGAGTAGTATGAGCTCCCTGTTTCGGTGTAACCCATTTCGGATAAACTTTGTCGTGCAGTCGCCATGTTCCATCGATGACCGCGATATGATTTTCAAACACCACGTACTCAACGACTTCCCGAGGTTCTGTTTCTGATCCCAACAAAAGATGTCCAAAACGGTCGTATATAGCCAATTTCTGTAAGTAGCGCTTACGATTTTATAATAGGAACATGGAAAAAGCCTAAAAATATTTGTGTAAGAAACTTTTCGAAATGTTACCTGTTTAGTACGCATTCTAACCGTTATTTGAGCAATATCATTCCCTGATTTGTATGGGTGGTCGGCACACCGGACGGAAACAACCTGAGATATTTCATTTCTACATTCGTCAACAATAAAAATGAGAATTAAACTACAGCGAAAAACCTACCCTACTTGGTTCTAGTCTTTCGACAAGATCCCATACGACTGACCCATTCTCCACATCGGGCCACATTTTCCACAAAACAAAACGTTAATTTTATAAAACATACAAACAAGTTTAACAAATAACTTACTGTAAACGCATGTTCTGTAATACACTTATGAAGAGTGGGCTTATCCCTCTTCATGAGAGCTCGATGAGCTTCCTCGTAAATAAAATCGGCTGTAGGGCCAAACAACTGCAACATTAAAACAAAATTTGGGACACGGCTAACACCGCCAGGCCAATCTGCGTTGACCTCAAGATTTCGTGGTAAATTGATCAGCATGACTCGATATTTGCTCACTCACTTTCTGCCATATTGCTTTTTTTTGATATACAACTAACAAGTTTTTAAACTAATCATACTCAATTAAATTCTCATGGCACAATCTAGAAGTTCTACAATCACAATTTTTTATACTATTTGCAATAACTACAGCATAACATAAGAATTTTTATACAATATTTGCAGCCACCACAATCCTTTCGTAATACACTTTCACGATTTATGTGTTTTCATCACATTTCTTAAGGGATTGCGGCAACAGTTTGAACAAAAATATCAGATTAACTGCCCTCACATTGACGTGGACACCAGACATGGAGGCCTATATCCTTGTCAGTACCTTGTAGTAACCAACACGCCTCCCTTTTAAGGAGTCGTTCTTTGAACATCGCCGAATGAGGTTGCATGCACTCAAACGGCTCAAGCCAAAATCAAATAGACTTAAACTTTTAAATTATGCATCATAATTTTCCACCTGCAGACGCGGCAGACTGTCCATTGGCTCACCAAGCACGTTACCGCGTCGAGACATACAACGTAGTCGTCACTTTTAGCATTTCATCTCAACACCATTATGCCGATCTTGCTGCGCATTCTAATCTCCTTCTCTTCAGTTCCTAGTGGAGGACATACTTCGGGAGTCCTACTCATTGTGCGCTGGCCAATCAATTCTTTTTCTTAATCACGCGCTCAGACAACAAGATACCTGAGAAGTTATCGATAAAGAAATGCCTCTATTCATCCATTAAACCCTATAAGACCACCATTATCACTGAGCCTGTTACACTTCCGTTTCTGGAAATATCCTTATATACTAAAATTATGCAGGTGTATCCAGCTCTACTGTAAAATTTAAATGAATTTAATGCACAATCTTAATAACAGCGACATAATTGTTGCTCTAGTGGGGATATAATATAGGGGTATTATTCTCCGTCTAAATGCCGCGAGAAAATCGTCGACAGTACATAATGCCGGAAAAATCAAGCAATACCGACAAAACAGCTTTTCAAATTCATTTCCTGAAAATACGAGACAAACAGGATATCATATATAAGCACGAATAACATTCAAATAATCGTCAATAGTGGAAGTCTAACCATCTAAAAAGGTAGAAGGATTCACCTCTACATGTTTTTAATAAATATTGATTCCAACGACTGACACTCTATTTGTCCGTATCACCCGTCTTCTAAGCACCACGCTATAACTAATTCATAAAAATGCATAGTGTGCGGGTCGTGTGCGTCGAAACAAAACTTCATTCCAGACCGACCATCATCGTAAAGCTGGGTGTTGCAAAACAGCAAACAGTTTTAACACTCACCGCTGACATAATCACCATCACTTCCATTGCAATAATCATCATGACATTCAAAATAAGTTGTGAAATCGAACAGCAAGCGTTGAGCGCACCACATTTAAATGACCAACGGGTCCTTTTTCATCACATAGAGTTAGAAATGTTCCACAGTAATTAAAAAAAAGGAAAACATAGGGAAACGTAGAATGTGATTGAAAGAGAAGATACTAACAAAATGAGGAGAAAAATCAAATTAGGGAACAAAAAATATAACAAAGGTGACTGGTTTGTTTCTTTTCAGAGAAAGGAAGCACTGCAACCTATGTGAATAGAAGATGAACGACTATGGACATGGATTCGGACCATCGGCTTTGAGGAAGACGAAGACGTCGAAACACTAGCCCAATAAAACTTATACAACAAACTCGTAAATGTAAGCTAAATTATTAGTGAATTGTGTGAATAAGTGAATTCAAAGAGATATATTGACTATTCGTGCTTAGGTCAAGTGAAAGCCGGTTTCATAAGTGTTACTTTTCTAAGTGCTAGCTATTCTAATCCCGACTTCTACAGGGTGGATTGTCGAAATGAGATGAAGTTATTCTCAGCCGATAATCAGTCAACAATCTGAGCAGTGCTCCAAAGAAAAAGATTCGACTCGATACGACGACGACACCACATGACAAGACGAACGAGCGTGGAGATCGATTCGGACCATCGGCTCTGAGGAAGACGAAGACGTCCAAACGTTAGCCGAATAACAGTTACATAACAACCCCGTGTAAAGTGAATAATTCAAACCGATATATACGAATAGGCTTCAAATCGCAGCAAACAGAACAAAAAACTAGGCATCATTGCGACCAAAACTAAAAGACATTGCTAAAACGATGAAACAATACAAATAATAAAAGCACCTTCGCATCAAATTTCTCGAAGCCTTCCTTTTTTCGAATTCTGCTCGTGCCATTTCGCCAGTTATGATATCGGTGGAGCATACGTTGCTAAAGTGAAAAATAAAACAGGCTGTTTTAAAAAAAAGGGAACTTAGAGAAAAACTAATAAAGATGAGACTGATACCTTCAACTCCTCTCCTTTCTCCTTCACTCCATCAATACCTCCGCTAAAAATTGGTAACGTCTCCTCAGGAGTAACGAACGGGTCGATCACACCATCTAAACTTGGAGAGTACTGAATAAGTACTGAATAAAAGTACCACAAAAGAAGACTGAAGGGATTAGAAAAGAAACATACAGAAAGATTGCATTGTTATCTGCGATTCCTGCCACGCACGTGGTTGAACCTCCTTGTATGGATTTATGCCCTTTCGAAGCAACTCAATACGTAACTGTGACGGTGTGAGCGTCTCTTGATGACGACGTTCTTCATCATCAGGCAGATCCAAAACAACGGTCTTTTTTCCACGCAACTGAAAAGCACTATTAGCTTTTCTTACACAAAAAGAAAGCGGCTTAGGCAATGAATAAGAAATTTTCCGAATACATATAACCTTTTCAGTATGACAAAATGTGGCCAACGTCAATGAGTTCCGCTGATTCCAAAGGGATTACCCGGTTATTTATGGTCAATGTCTACCATTAGAAGGACATTGAAATAGCAACTGATAGTATAATAATTGATCCGAGGATCGATTATACCAGTCAAATGTGAACTATGTTTAGCGACGACTTTTTACTTACAACTTATTACTACTCTTCACGGTAAGATATGGTGTGAAATGCAACCAGTATGATACTCAGACATTTGCAAAACCTGAACTCCAGGCCAGATCGAACTGCGACCACTCTTTCCGAGGGGTCAAGTGCTACGAACGGCACCACTGAGGCTTTACCTTTGCCGTTCTTTTAGCCAGTTTCCTACATAACACTATCATCAGCAAAAACATTAATGGTCAGTAAATAAAAAGTTACCACTGTGATTTCGACTACAGCCTCAGAATAACCGGAATTGACGCCGACTTTTGCTTCCCAGATCAATTTCGTTTGTTGACGGGCATTGGTAATGGGAGCGTTAAGTAGAAAACTGGGTGAGAGAAAGGCAAAGCAAGAGTCTCAATGATGCCATGCGTAACATGTGAGCCTCGGAAAGGGTAATCGCGGTTCGATCTAGTCTGGCATCCAAGTTTTGCAAATATCTCAGCATCATACTAGTATCATATATGCAGTGAATTTACAAATCGAAGAGGAACTGTGCAAACTTTCGCAACAAAAGAGGACATTTTCACAAAACGCTTAGAATCGTTTTCAAGAAAGATATTCTAACGAGACTGTCGCAATTCAATACTACCGTCTTCTCCGCTTTCTATTTCACCTCTGTCCTCAACTCCAAAAGTGCAATTATTCGAGCTGAAAACCTATAATACAGATGGTAGCCAGTTCAAAAGTTCCGAGACCTTTTGAAAAAAGAATTACCATTCCAGTAATTAAAAGAAAACCATCCTAAAAATTCCATTGACCAATGGATAATAGTAGAGAACTGGAAGTCCTCGAAGACTACCTACATTCTAATTTGCCAGCAGCAAACCATTTTTAACCCAACCAGGCTTTTTTTCATTGATTAATATGATATAAACTCCACCATTACTGAAATCCTTCCTGGACGAAGGATGATAGCGAATTTGGAAATGTTGGTATATAACTAACCTTCCTAAACATTTTCTCATTAACGTGCGTATTTCGATTAGCTCGTGCTGTATTGGATCGTTTAATACCCAGGAATCTTGCCAGATCTTTTCGCTCCATGTGATGGTGCACGAAAGCCAACTGAGTCGCAGAGGTAGTGCTCGGCACAAGACCGGGTAATACGGAGCGGAAGTAGGGACATATCCGGACAATCATCCTGAAATACTCAAAGAAACACGAGTATTTTGAAAATTCTGAACAACGACACCCACCCAACCACGAAATGAAAAACCATTATGTTGTACGGATATGCTTAAAACTACTTTATAGCAGAATTCCTTCAAATCAAGTAATTCCCAACATAGGCTGACAAAGGAAAAAAGAATTTTTTACATTGATTTATATTGTTCTATAACTGTAACGATCAAAAACAACACTGACCAACAACTATCGGCTACCAAGGATAAACACGGCAAATTCTCTTACAAAAATCCAAGAAAACTCATCATTCCACTACAACTCAGTTTCCAGCAAGAATTCCAAAAAAGGTGAGATTTCAACATACGGAAAAGAAACAGAAACGAAAAACTCTTGCAAAGACCTCTTAGATTCTCTGGTCCAGAGATTTGTTCTCGGATTCACTGAGGTGGAAATGTACATACAAATCTCGACATTCATGAAATATCCAGAGGAACAAAACGGAAAGTGAGGGAGCATTCCGGATGCCTCGTAGCGTTTGATTATGTTTAAAGGACGGAACAGAATATAGGCGGAGCACATTTTCCCCTGTCAAGACCGATCTTTGTTTTTTTAATAGTTGCCGATACTTTTTTTCATAAATAGAGTAGTTGAGGGGGCGAAAAGCACAGTGGTAGTGGTGACGATCATGACGTGCACAGTGCCGGTTCGATTCCGCTTCGGCCTCACCAGGCTTCTCATCCCTCGGAGGTCGGGAAATTGGTACCGGATTTGTCTGGGAAAAGCCTACTCTCGGTAATCCATGTCCGACCTTATACAGTAGGCTTTGCTGTATAGTAGGCGTACAAATTTTTTTCCTGTAGTGCTCGTCCAATCTTGAATATTCACTTTCTCTATGAGTAAACACGACGTTGTTGCTACAGCGTTTAATAATTCACAACATCTGACGTTTCTGCGGATTTTGCCTTCGCCAGAGCCTAGAGAGTTCAAGTTGACTGCAATCTAGCCAGGAGCACCTACATAATAAAACAGAGGACATAATGAACTAGGATTTCAATCGCATTGAGAACAAAATAGCTGTATGGCACACTTACAGCTTTCTACGAGTCTTTCACTGAGTGCGGGAACCAACCACACAGAGTTCACATGGAAGCGTAATGTGCATATAGAGGGAGCACGGGGAGCATATACATTGTGACGCGCCACGGATCTTCCTCATACGTGCTTCATGTCTATTAAACGAGTGTGCTTAGTGGAGGGTATAAACAGAGTTTACTCTGCTTAATCCAGTTACTTGATCATTTATCTACCCGAGCAGAAAGAGTTAATTTAGCTAATATTTCATATTTTAATAACTCGAAAGACCGACTTTCTATGAACCTCGGCATAAATAGTTGATATATTTATTTATGAGATCTTATAAACTGATCTTCTTAAGCTGACGCGAGGTTGGTACAGATCTTCGTTGTCGTTGTCGTTGTTTTTGATGTTATTGATCGATGGCTGACGTTTCGGCGACTTCGCCTTCCTCAGAGCCTGGACGTACTTTATGTTAGAATACTTTTTATTATTCGGTGGAAAAGAAGGTTAAGGTATTAATGAAGATCAAACTTTCAAATAGACGCCATATTGAACAGAAAGGCCACTCACCGTGATGTTACGTGCGGGACTGGCCCACACGTTTTCGTGGAGTCGCGAGCGAGGCACGCCCCGGGGTCAAAATATCATTTTGAAATAGGGCGCCAGGTCACGCGTGATAGTGAGGCATTCGTCCTTCCGGTTCATCTTTGGATATTTGAAATTTATCCAAAACGCCTCAAGAACGCCAAGCGCGTTGATGTTTTTGATTCCTGCGCTAGGATCCGCACATTAACTTCAAAATCATCGCCGTTGTGCTTTTGTGCCCTATGCGTACCTAGAGGGGTGTTTAAACGGATTTTAGCTTTCCCATCTAGATGTTCTTTTATGCGGACACAAAGTGGTCTACCCGTTTCCCCGATATATTCCTCGCCGCATGCATTACATGAGATCAAGTATATTATACCTAAACTCATGAAATCCCCGTCTCTCCCGTTAGGACAGATCATACAGTTTTCTGAGCTGCACAAACGATCATAGAGACGATTTCGAACTAACTGGCGGCGTAGGGTATTGGGTGGGTTGTCAATAATCGTTACATAATTTTCAAGACCACTTTTCTTAAGCACTTTTTGATGGCGTGACTTACTTCATTTGATATGAAGGGTAGTTTAAAGGGGATCTTACTTACGTCCGAAATATTATTTTGGGAAACTACCCAATGTTTTCCTCTAACCTGAGTGGCTTCTACTTCGTAGCCATTGGAAATGNCATTCACTTCAAAATCATCGCCGTTGTGCTTTTGTGCCCTATGCGTACCTAGAGGGGTGTTTAAACGGATTTTAGCTTTCCCATCTAGATGTTCTTTTATGCGGACACAAAGTGGTCTACCCGTTTCCCCGATATATTCCTCGCCGCATGCATTACATGAGATCAAGTATATTATACCTAAACTCATGAAATCCCCGTCTCTCCCGTTAGGACAGATCATACAGTTTTCTGAGCTGCACAAACGATCATAGAGACGATTTCGAACTAACTGGCGGCGTAGGGTATTGGGTG